>JAAGOE010000345.1:0-23338 GCA_013350335.1 Chimonanthus salicifolius
TCATCAACATTACAGATTTGATAAAGCTAATGGACCTCATCAAATGTTATTATCACCAAATTTAGAAGAGAGTTAGGATAAATTGTATTCAACTATGTCACATCAACTTAAGGTGTTTTTGAATTAAAAGAGTAAATTTATCTAAATTTTAAAAAGAATGCTTTTCATTAAAAAAATGGAACTTCTATCACTTTTAAAATTCTTATGATTTGATTTTAAAACTGTTTAATTAGATCCAATTATGAAACTTATGTACACTTCAAAACGTCGATTATTATAATGGAATAGACAATTAATAATATGTGATAAAGTTAATTTCTGATATATTTAAACGTTTGTTAGAACTCTTTCTGTACTTTTTAAGGCATGGTTGAAGAATCACTGCCTTGTACACAACGAAATGGATGGGTGGGGGGCTTTACTGGGATCCTACGCAGATGACAGCACAGAATTGACCAGCTATCGTATCCAGAGGTCACTTCACACGCGCGCACACGTTTTCCAACTTCTACACGCCAAAACTGCGTCAACGGCAAATTTCAGTGGATTCTGTCATTCTCCACTCGAATCTAGAGTCTATGTGCCGGACAAAGCAAGTATTCTCAGCTCTACTAGCATAAAAATGTTATTACTATATTAATTAAAATATAATATCTATCTCTCTCTATCTCTCTATATATATATATATATATATATATTGATTTTTGACATATTATTTAACCCGTGTATTTAGTATTTGAATCTAATATTATTCAATAATTAATTGTATTTTTCAAGAACCAATTTTAATATGTAACATTTATTCAAGTATTCAACATTTATCTCAATATACAATATTCAGTATGCAAGATTGAAACATTACATATCAAAATTGACGGTAGAATACTATATTATAAGAAATTAAATATTTTTTTATCATATTTAACTGAATATAAAAAGAAGAAAATAAATAATATGTAAGATTAAAAAGAGAAATCAACTATTTCTTTTGTCTAAGACCTAACATTTTCACAAAGTAGAATATAAGTGGGATCTCTATGCCCTGCAAGGTGGCCTAACGATAAGACAAGTTAGGCCGGCGTGTTAGGCCTTATTTTTAAAAAGGCCCACTTAATTTTTTTTTCTTGTTTATGTCCACTTTTTTATTCATGAAGTTACTTTTTTAAAAAAAAGTGTTAATACGTTAACTCTTAAGCAATTCTGCAAATTGATTTCACATTGTGGATGGGTTTCAGTTTTGGACATTACCATTTTGAGCCTAGATTTATTTGTAGGATAAATTTGATAGAACCTCCTCTAATTGTTGCTTGTAGTAGTCGAACTAAGGGTACATATTTTTTAATTCCTTTGTCTTTTAATTACTTTATTTATCCTTTTAATTCATTTATCTTTTGATTACTTTTTTAATTCAGTCATTTATTCTTTTATTTGGTGAATGGTGATTGATACTAGATTAGTAATGCCGTAATAGAAATATTGAAACAACAGAGTTTTGATGTTTGGATATTTGAATATTGGTAGAATAATAATTGCTTTATGGGTTTGAAATGGTATTGAAATATTGAAAATATTTGGATATGTTAGAATTGTTAGAATAATAGTTAAAGATATTATTTGAAATGTCTTACACACAATGTATTCAAATGGATGAAGAATTAAAAATGATATTTTAGCAAAATTTGAATACAAAAAATTAATTAGTAATTTTGTACATCAAAAAGCAAGAAAAGTAGATTTTAGATAATTTTTTTAATTATATATAATTAAAATTTTAATTAAATGTTACTTATAATATGGTAAATGTTAAGAAGGCTCTATTTAAATTTTTTTATTTAGATCTCAATTTGTGCCTAACGGCCCTGATGGCGTGGTCCCTGAGTATACAAAACATTTAAAATGCTTTGGCATTTTTATATATCTGTCCTTTAAATATATTCTCTTTTAGAATTATAATAACGTATAGTGAATGTACTTTTTTCTTATTTAAATAATAAAAGTAAATAACTAAAAAGAAAAGAAATTCAGTATAATTATCTCAATTTTAATGTATTTATAGGTTGAAATTGAATGTAGGCTGTGTCGGTAATAAGCAGAAGAATGGTGGCGATTTCAAATTGAAAGGTAAAATTAACAGAAAACGGTGGAGTTGGTGGTGACAGTGGCAGATATAGGCCACCCGTCTCCATCAATCATCAATGTGGGTCATGGGTTCCTTGCCTCAACTTGCCAAAGACTAGAGACTTTTAGAGAGTCCAGTCCCAATCAATTACCAAAATGAAACTTCCATACCATTTCCAGATTATTTCTTTCCATTCTATCCACTATGCAAGTGGGCTGCAAGTGGGCTTCAAATTTCAATTTTCAACTCACCCAAATAAATCAAGGCAAACTAGCAGACCGTTAATTAACATGTCCCACGATACCTTTCGGCTTGAAAATATTAGAATGTATAAATACATGGACATCTTCTCATTTTAAGTTGACTTTTAAAGTTAGATTATACCAATGTATTTTAACATAATATCAAAGCAAGGTACTACAGAAATCTCCAACTCTATGTGTAGGAGAGAGTTGAGTGTCTTCAATTTAAACATTGAGAGAGAGTGTTAGCATGTCTCACATCATCTGTAGACTTTAAAATTTTAAAGTTTATAAATACATAGACACACTTTCCTTATAAGTCAATTTTTAAAGATAAATTCTATTTATATATTTCATCAACTATTAACTATGTTGCTTTCCCTGTCTTTATATTTTCATTTGGTATTAGGGATCCTATTCCTTTTTAGTCAGTAAATTCTTTCTTTCTAATTCTATTGCAGCAGCAGCATCATCATCATTTAAATTTTAAGCAGCTTGTTTGTCTAACCATATGTACTAATCACATTTAATTTTTTATTAGTACTTCTTCTATGTATAATCATTATTGAGTTGAGAATTATATATAAAACTATTTAATTAATAATTTTATTTTAATCATAAATTCATGTAATCTTTTTATTATAAAAGTCTCATTCAATTTTTTATCTAGAAAGTCTCCTGTCAAAGACCTTGTACATATAAACCAGAAGTCTGGCATATGTCGTCTTGGAAAAAATATAAAAAGGTTACTTGTTACTTCCACGCATGTGGGGAGGAGGAGCAACCCAGTCCAAGGGTTTGAAGTTTCAAACACACGAAACGATTTGTCCAACATGAGGGTGCCAAAACATTTTACTTGCACTAATTAAACATGACTTCAATTAAAAACTACTCTGCTTCACCATATTTAAATATTATTCTAAAGTGATACTTTATATATATATATATATATATATATCAACTAATATTTTAATTTTTCATCATCTTCTAAATTTTCAATTTGTCAAAAAATGTAACAAATATTGACTACTATGGTGAAAGACACATATACTGTTTATCAAATCATCACCATCTTTTATTTCAAAGAAAGAAAAATAAAATACTTTTTAAGTTCCATGCATGTGGGAGCAGCCAAGTCCAAAGGTTTGAAATTTCAAACCAGGAAATGGTATGTCACAGATGAGGCAGGCAACCCCTGATTTTGATTTAACAACCCTAATCCTCTTGATGGCGATGTTAGAGCTAATAAGGACGTGCAAATGTTTATGTATTACGTCATCAGTTCATCACCATCTTTTAATTTAAAAAGGTTTGGAGTGACATCTAAGGTTGCGACTGAACCAATGACTAAGACCAGCCCATTTAGTCATTAGGGACCGAACTCTTATTTGAACGGGACCCTTTCGCAAAGTGCAAAACATCAACCCCATTTTTATTTTTTTTTGCTTGTGCAAGGCATTGGATTATCTATCTAACTCTGGCCTTTGATTAAGAAATAGACAGAGGGCCTGCCGATTTATTTAGCTATTGGCCCAATAAATACTAAATAGGGCTTGGTCTGAGTCGGCGGGCCAAAAGCTATCCATAAATCATTACTGCATAATGAGTACATACTAGTTTTCAAAACAAAGACCCTAAACACATTTTGGTGCAAGGGACATTTTACTTCGGGTAAGCTCTTCCTGAATGTGGACATTTTGCATCCAGAGTAAAAATTCTCCTATTGGGCAGTGCCAGTAATTACTAATAGCAACTCTTGTGCTGTGCCTCTCATTATATGAGGTGTGATTTGGGCATTCAGAGACCATGACGAGTGTAACCCTGCTTAGGTTTGCCATGAATTTGGGTCAAGCCAAATCCACCAACTTGGAGTGAAATTTGTTGGGGCTACAAACGAGTTCCGTATTGAAAGTTTAGAGGGAGATCTAGAGATTTATAAAGGATTTAAGTCACTTCACCTAACTGGCTAATCTTTTGGGTTGGATACCCACATCCTAACAAGTGGTATCAGAGTCAAGTCTTAGACTATCTCATGTGGATTCGAAATGACTGGCCTTGTTCGATAGAGACATTATTGGGGATGCGAATAAATTTATAAAAGACTTATGGACTTAGGTCACTACCTAATACGCTAGTCTTTTAGACTGACTATACTAAACTCTTCATTTCATATAGAATATGATATTATCACATTAGAGTGAGGATTAGCATCAAAATTGAATTTAATAAATTGATTTCCATGAAGAAGCTCCCTACCTAAGGCTTACATACCCAAAATTCAACCTTTTTAAGGTTGCAGTTTTGGCCTTCTGCAATAATGAAGGGCAACCAACCATACACCTTTACATTCATGAGTCAACAGATACGCTTAACATTTTAGAGCCAAGACTAGCCAGCAGCTCATGCATTAATGGCTGGTATTTATAACAAACCTGGTGATACCTGCTGGCCCAATTATTTCCAGCACCATCCACATGATCTGAGATGAATAAGTTCTCATGATTGTATAAATTCCCATATTTGCCATTTTTGTAGACATGTAGATCACATAACAAATTAATAAGACATCTGTAACTTAGGCAAATGAAGAAACTCACAGGAACTTACCTTCCTAATACAACTGCCCTTGTAAACATGATTGCACATTGTTACTCAGAGGATTGGACACAGAAACAAGGTAGGCATACCCCTTGTACAATTTTGGTATATTTCCTTTAAACTTCGTGATTGACATTATCAAAAGATGTATTAGCACATATCATGAATTTACTATCCTACCAATCACTTCTCCTCAGAGACCATCTTTCCCTCCTTGGATACAAAATAAAAGCATGAGAATCACCACCATATCCCTTTTTAGGATAAGGATTGTCAGATCTTAAATAGTTGCCAGTGAAACCTTATCTTTTCAGATTTCAATCATTTTCTCCTTCATATGATAATTCTATCATGTGAGATCTCATTATATTGAAGGCTAGACTAAGTGAATTTTTCTTTGTTTTCTTAAACTTCTACGGATTTTAGTAGAATGTGCTCTCTTTTTCTTTTTTCTTTTTTATTTTTTTAAGATAATTGAATATGCTTTAACTTATCAAAAATCATATTTTCCCAGGTTCCAAAATGATTTTAGTGAGCTTGTCAATAATCGTGTATAACTTGGCATCATAGGTACAAGAGTATGTCCGACTGGGTGACTTAAACCTTAGAGGAAACAACCATTGTTTCCAAATATCATCCTTACAGTATCATTGACTTATGGAACAGGTAGACAAGTCTTTAATATCTGTTCTCATTGTTTCAACGGCAAACGTAGCAGGTCTGAGTCAAGTCGCAATCTTAAAACAAATGTTTTTAAGCCAATGTTAATTAACTGGTTAATGCTGAGAAATTTGGTTATGGCTGTTCAGAGATGATTAGATATGGTAAATAACAATGCAAGTAAGCAAAATAGGATCTCTACTTTTTTTGGTGGATATTGACTACCCCAAATATTCAAAATGAATTAACATCTCCCGTTGGAATAATTGATCATCTTAACCCAAAGATAAATGGAGATGACAATATGAACAAGATGACTCCAGTACAACGATGAATACATTAATAATCAGTGATATTCAGATCAGCCATTGCGCAATATGAGTCATTAGACAACAATCATATTTGCATTGCTATATGAAGCATCCATTGGGCCATAATGACAACAGACTAAATAATTGTGATGGAAGAAAAGATAAGGGAGTGTTGTTTTAGACGGCTTGGACATGTATACAGAAGTCCAGGATGAGACCTAGTATGAAGAATCACTTCCAAGAAAAAAGACCTTGTATAAAGCATCAGAGGATCACTGATGGAATGTACTAGGAGAAGCGGAAGACCACTAAAAGACACAATTACAAGGTAAGAAAAGGCATGAGATATAATGTAGTGATGATAAAAGTGAATTTTGGGTACAAATGTGTGGAAAAATAGACTAAAAAAAGTGGATCCCAGATACTTGACGCAGCGGGGATCGGGTTAACTAAGACTAATGGCTGGGTGAATGGGAATTGGTAATAGAGTGAGTGCTAACTTAATGAACTTAGGTGGATTGACGGGAAATAAAAGGGCTGAAGGATGTTGATTAAGAAAGGAAGGGAACAAAGGTATTAAAGGTTAATGAGGATGAAAGACTTTCTGGGTAAAGAATAGGGACGGTGACCTGGGAGAAAGGTAGGAACAGGAACAGTTCTGGGCAGCAGTAGGTTTCTGAACAGAACCCAAGCAGATGGCAGCAACCAGCTGCAAAGCAAGCTCTCTGATCAGACGGCAACGCAGGTAGAATGGGTTCAGCACTGCTGGGCAGCAATCTGGAGATCTAGCACAAGGATGGCTGTTTGGGAGGCCCAAACAGCAGTATAGCTTCAAGATCTGAAGCAAAGACGGACGGGAAAGGGAGCAGCCAAGCGTTGGCTGGATACTTCTCGTCCGGCAGGGCAGCCTTCTTGCTAACAGCAGAGGAAGACAGAGAGACTCCAAGGGGTTGTCGAACTCCGGCGACGGCGAGAACCCGTGAAGAAAAAAATCAAGAACAATCACACAAACAGCAGAGAAGAATCTCAATCTATTTATTAATCAATCAATTCTATCCCTTACAATCTACAAAAAGGGGTATTTATATACATACCCTAAACACAAAAATAGGAAGTAAAATTAAACAAGGAAAGGATAAGAAAATAAAGGAGAATAGAAAGAGGTGCCTGATTTGTCGGGGTTGTCGGCACCTTCGCCGCTTCCGTCGCCATTGTCGGTGCTGATGCGGTGAAGAAATAAGGGAAGAAGGAAAGAACGGAAGAGGTGGTTTAAGAAAGGGAGGAGAGATGGAAAGGAGTTTTACTCCTTTTAGAATTTTATTCCCCTTTGACTTGTTTGTTTTAGGCATCACGTGTGTGTGTCACACGTGATGTGCTGCATCAGTCTCTCCCGGTTGAAAAGGACTCGTCCTCGAGTCTATAACCATTGAAGCGGACACTGGAGGATGATATTCAAACAAGTCTTGAACATTGAAGGTCTTCGATATGCCATAACTATCTGGAAGATCGATCACATAGGCATTATCGTTGATCTTGCGAAGAACTTTGAAGGGTCCAATCTTCTTTGGATTCAACTTGCTATAAGTACCTGTAGGAACCCTTTCTTTGCGTAGATGCACCATGACCATATCACCTTCTTTGTAGACTTTCAATCGTCGACTCTTATCTGCAGCTTTCTTGTATTTCACATTGGCATTCTCTAAATGTTGTTTTACCTCTTCATGAATTTGTGCCATGCGAGTAACCATATTATCTGCTGCTTGACAAGCACCGGGCACTTTAGGCAGCTTTACAAGGTCCACCGGATGAGTTGGGGACCTTCCCATGACAACTTCAAAAGGTGATTTACCAGTAGATCTATTCTTTACACTGTTGTATGCAAACTCGGCTTGAGCAAGAGCCAAGTCCCATTGTTTTGGACGATCACTGGAGAGGCTACGAATAAGATTTCCGAGTGTTCTATTGACAACCTCGGTTTGCCCATCGGTTTGTGGATGACATGTACTGCTAAACTGGAGAGAAGTATCGTACCGTGACCATAGGACGCGCCAAAAGTGGCTGAGAAACTTGGTGTCACGATCTGATGTGATGGTCTTTGGAACTCCATGCAAACGAACGACCTCTTTGAAGAATAAATGAGCAACATTAGACGCATCTGATGTCTTCTTGCACGCTACGAAGTGAGCCATCTTAGAAAATCTATCCACAATCACGAAAACTGAGTCAAATCCACGTTGTGTGCGCGGAAGGCCTAAGATGAAATCCATCGATAGATCCTCCCACGGAGCATTAGGAACTGGCAGTGGAGTGTATAGACCCGTGTTCTGCGCTTGCCCCTTCGATGCTTGACATGTGTAGCATCTTTGGACGAATTTTGTAACATCACGCTTTAGCTGGGGCCAATAGTAGCGTTCTTCAACCTGAGCAATGCTTTTATCTTTTCCAAAGTGACCTCCAAGGCCACCTCCATGCAATTCCCGTATGAGGTGCTCTCGAAGTGAACTGCGTGGGATACATAGCTGTGTACCTTTAAAGAGGAACCCGTCATGGAATTGAAATTCCCCTTTATAAGGCTTTTCTTCATGGAGACACTTCCACTCATTTGCAAAATCTTCATCATCCGCATATAAGTTTTTAAGAAAATCAAAGCCAATTATCTCACCTCGTGCGATGTTGAGTAGAGCTGTTTTTCGACTTAAAGCATCGGCAACTTTATTTTGTTGTCCGGCTTTATGTTTAAGCGCAAAGGTGAATCCTTGAATGATAGCAATCCATCTGGCATGGTTGCGGTTTGGAGTGGTGAACCATTTAGGTACTTGAGAGCCTGATGGTCTGTGTAAAGGATGAACTCTCGCTGTATCAAATAGTGTCTCCAATGCTTCAAAGCTTGAACTACCGCATACATCTCTTGCTCATAGGTAGACCATTTCTTCTGTGCATCGCTTAGCTTTTCACTGAAATAAGCCACAGGTCTGCCTTCTTGAGATAAAACTGCTCCAATGCCAACTCCAGAGGCATCACAATCGACTTCGAACAACTTCTCAAAGCTTGGCAAGGCTAAGACAGGAGCAGTGGTGAGTTTCTCCTTAATCAAGTTGAAACTCTTTTCAGCAGCTTCGGTCCATGTGAATTGTTTCTTCTTTAGGCATTCAGTGAGTGGAGCGGCAACACTGCTGAAATTCTTCACAAACCGTCGATAGAAGGTTGCAAGGCCATGGAAACTCCTAATATCACTAACCGTTCGTGGAGTGGGCCACTCACGGATAGCACGGACCTTCTCTTCATCGACTTGTATTCCAGAGGATCCAACAACGTACCCCAGGAAGACAAGCTTATCTGCAAGAAAAGTACACTTCTTTTTATGAACATATAAACTATTGTCCTTGAGTACCTGGAATACTTCGCGTAGATGCTGCAGGTGATCCTCCTTTGAACGGCTGTAGATGAGAATGTCGTCGAAGTAGACAACGACAAACTTCCCAATGAAAGGCTTCAATACTTGGTTCATCAGCCGCATGAACGTACTTGGCGCGTTGGAGAGTCCGAACGGCATCACCATCCATTCATAAAGTCCTTCTTTGGTCTTGAAGGCAGTCTTCCATTCATCTCCAGGCCGGATGCGGATTTGATGATACCCGCTTCTGAGATCCAGTTTGGAGAAGACTTTGGCTCCTTCAAGCATATCTAGCATATCATCCAAGCGAGGAATGGGAAACCGGTACTTGACAGTGATTTTGTTGATGGCACGACTGTCAATGCACATTCGCCAACTTCCGTCCTTCTTGGGTGTCAACAATGCTGGAACGGCACATGGGCTCATGCTGGTGCGAATCACGCCCTTGTGCAATAAGTCCTCCACTTGGCCCTGTAAGATATCATACTCCTTAGGGCTCATCCTGTAGTGGGGCAGGTGTGGCAAACTGGCTCCAGGGACAAGATCTATGTGATGCTGGATGTCCCGAGTCGGAGGCAAGCCATCTGGAAGTTCATCTGGCATCAAGTCTTGGAACTCGTCCAGAATTGGGGTTACCTCTGGTGGGGCCGGTACGGCTACTGAGTCTGGTTCCCGGACGACCAATGCAACGACTTCACCTGTTTCACGTGACTCGCTCTCAATATTGTTGACTAGGAGAAAAGACTCTTTTTTCTCAGGTGGTGGTGGATGGTGGCCTTTTCCTGACTTGGTGCCGAGGGTGACTGTTACTCCATCTTTGCAAAAGGTGAAGATATTTGCACGTCCCCAATGGTGGGAATCAACGTCGTACTGCCACGGGCGGCCCAAAATCATGTGGCTGACGTCCATATCAACAACGTCGCAGAGGGCTTCATCTTTGTATCTCTTACCAAGGGAGAAGGAGACGAGGCACTGCTTCGTTACTCGAGTATCTTCCACATTCTTGATCCATCCGACCAAGTAGGGAGAGGGATGTGGTTGGGTCGGCAACCCCAACTTGTCTACCATCAACTGGGAGATCATATTCTCGCAGCTACCACCATCAATGATAACATCACAGACTTTATCGTTGACGGTGCATCGAGTCCTGAAGATCTTATGACGTTGTGATGGGAGGTCCTTCCTTGGTGTGCATAGCAATCTGCGAACCACCAAAGAGGATCCTTCATCTCCATAGTCGACATAGTCTTCTTCATTGTCAACAACATCTTCTTCTTGCCCTTCAACGTACTCATCTTCTTCATCCTGGGCTTCATTAGTGGTAATTGCAACTGGATGACGAGTAGGACAATTATTTGAACGGTGTCCTGGCTGACCACAACGAAAGCAATTGCCTGCCATAGGTCGGGCGTACGGGTTGTTTCGTCCTGTGTCTTGGCCAGCAGCATACCTCGGCGGGGCAACTGGTTGGTTCCGTGGTGGAACTTGTCGAGGAGGTACTGTCTGTTGAGAAGTACGCCCTGAGGCTGGTGGTGGAGTCGAAGAAGTTGATGGAAGGGTGTGCCTAGCCATCTGTGTATTCCTTCCTCCCGAGCGATCATTCTGACTTTCAGCTGTTGTGGCTAACTGAACTGCCTCGCTCAAAAGTGTGAACAGGCTGATATCTGAAGCAGTCACGAAGTGAAACGCGAAGACCACCTAAGAATCGTGAGACTTGTTGGGTCTCAGTCTCAGGCAAGTCGGCTCTGGCAGAAAGGCGATAGAACTCTTCTGCGTAGTCACAAACTGCACGATTACCCTGACGGCAATTCTGATACTGCTCGAAAAGAACTTGTTCTTAATTAGCTGGAAGGAAGCGAGTCCGCAGCAATTCTCTCATTCGCGTCCATGAATTGATAGGACGCTTCCCCTGTCGCCTTCGGGCGACTTCTAGCTGTTGCCACCATGCGGTTGCTCCGGCCTTGAGTTGGCTGGCTACCAGCTTTACTTTCTGTGCCTCATCGATTTCCATGCAATCGAAGAAGAGTTCGACCTCAGAGAGCCAGTCAAGGAAGCCTTCGACATGAAGTTGACCGTTGAAAGATGGTAAATCCATCTTTGGACGGTATTTTCGATTATTCTTGTTGTCCGGAGGCTCACGGTTGTCTTCTGACTCCTCATCGCTAGAATCATACTCGGGTCGAACTGGGCGTCTCCTACCACGATTGTCACGATCACGTCGATTGTCGCGGTTAAGGAGTTGTTGCATCATCACTCTCAAATCTTCAATGGAATGTTGAACTGCATTCATCTCGGCCCTGGTGACAGCCTGATTGTCTTCAAGATTGGGAGTGGCAGCCATGGAATTTTTTTTTTTTCCTCTTTTTTTTTTTTTTTTTTTGAATCTAGGCTCTGAATACCACTTGACGCAGCGGGGATCGGGTTAACTAAGACTAATGGCTGGGTGAATGGGAATTGGTAATAGAGTGAGTGCTAACTTAATGAACTTAGGTGGATTGACGGGAATAAAAGGGCTGAAGGATGTTGATTAAGAAAGGAAGGGAACAAAGGTATTAAAGGTTAATGAGGATGAAAGACTTTCTGGGTAAAGAATAGGGACGGTGTCCTGGGAGAAAGGTAGGAACAGGAACAGTTCTGGGCAGCAGTAGGTTTCTGAACAGAACCCAAGCAGATGGCAGCAACCAGCTGCAAAGCAAGCTCTCTGATCAGACGGCAACGCAGGTAGAATGGGTTCAGCACTGCTGGGCAGCAATCTGGAGATCTAGCACAAGGATGGCTGTTTGGGAGGCCCAAACAGCAGTATAGCTTCAAGATCTGAAGCAAAGACGGACGGGAAAGGGAGCAGCCAAGCGTTGGCTGGATACTTCTCGTCCGGCAGGGCAGCCTTCTTGCTAACAGCAGAGGAAGACAGAGAGACTCCAAGGGGTTGTCGAACTCCGGCGACGGCGAGAACCCGTGAAGAAAAATCAAAGAACAATCACACAAACAGCAGAGAAGAATCTCAATCTATTTTATTAATCAATCAATTCTATCCCTTACAATCTACAAAAAGGGGTATTTATATACATACCCTAAACACAAAAATAGGAAGTAAAATTAAACAAGGAAAGGATAAGAAAATAAGGAGAATAGAAAGAGGTGCCTGATTTGTCGGGGTTTGTCGGCACCTTCGCCGCTTCCGTCGCCATTGTCGGTGCTGATGCGGTGAAGAAATAAGGGAAGAAGGAAAGAACGGAAGAGGTGGTTTAAGAAAGGGAGGAGAGATGGAAAGGAGTTTTACTCCTTTAGAATTTTATTCCCCTTTGACTTGTTTGTTTTAGGCATCACGTGTGTGTGTCACACGTGATGTGCTGCATCAGATGGGGTAAATGACTTAATGACGATAATGAACACCGCACAATATGTGGTGCTTTGATTTAACAGTTTCTTGACTTGTTACTCATGCCCACGTATAATCATTTCTCAACAGACTGTTATTGAACCATGTTTTCATCATTCAAATGTGTTGTGCAGCAAAGATAAGCACTTGAATATATACTTGTAAGGAAAAAATTGGCATGCACTAAGTGATAAACAGATGACAGAACAAGGATTTCATAATGATGATTATATATAGGCAATTTCTGATCAGTTAATGATGATGATATATGTGCACCACCATTTATGATCAGTGGAAAATACAATGGTGAGGCCTAAATTTTCATGAACTTTTTCATACAAGAGGACTCTTGATCACAAAGTGTTCTTAGCATCTTCAATCACTGTACTCACCGCCCCGCCAATTCTAATGAAAAAGTTGCAAAACATAATCCACCAAGAAAGCCAAATTCAAAGTGGAAAATAAAATCATAAACTCTACTGCCAAATCCCTTCACTCATTTGGTTGATGTCCCTTCTTCCCATGTGCCCTAGGGATGTACATCCCAATCACCAAGATACAAAGAGCTTGTGTTGGATCAAAGGATGGCATGGGTCAGTTAAAGGTTATCTCAATAACATTCCATGGGAGGAGATGAATTGTGAGTTGAACCCTTTATTAGTGATTCTTCAAATCCTTGGCTGGTATGTTATTTGTCATTGCTTGGAAGATGTTCAATGGCTGCAGGCCCTGTGGAAAGTGTTATGGTATACAATCTTCATCTACTTCAATGGAAAGATTGAAAGAATACAGTACTAATGGTCTCCAAAATGTTGAGCATGTAATCAATTTATTGGATACACTGATGAAATGCTTGTACAATACTC
This sequence comes from Chimonanthus salicifolius, assembly GCA_013350335.1. Taxonomy (NCBI): domain Eukaryota; kingdom Viridiplantae; phylum Streptophyta; class Magnoliopsida; order Laurales; family Calycanthaceae; genus Chimonanthus; species Chimonanthus salicifolius. The sequence goes on from JAAGOE010000345.1 coordinate 13,570, forward strand.
ATGTTTCCATATTCATCTTTGAACCGAATTCATTAATAGACAAAGGCATGTCGGCAATCTATTTTCTAATTGAACTTCATATCTAACTACGTTCTAAATGGTTTGTAGTATGAACACTGAATCTCAACAAAAAAGATGCCGGAATTTTTAATGGATAAAGATTCAAACATACTTAAAAAGCTACAAATTGATACACAGTCATCCATCAAGCTCATAGAAACAAGAACAATGAAAGAATGTGAGAATGAATCAAGGATATCCTTACCCAATTAATCAATGGAAGATAAGGGCATCTTGCAATGTTTGAAACTGTGAAGCAATTCAGCATCTCTAAATCCAACAAGAATCTGTGCGAGCCCTTCAAGATAAAGAGCAGCCTGATAAACATTAATTGCACCAATTATCTCTGAGAGAACACTTCGCCTAAGTCTGTTTGCATCAACAAACACGCTCATTAGTTCTTCCATCTCGGTCGTGAGTGCCAGATTCACGGCATCTCTGTTCTGTTCTGCTCCCCTGCAGGGGGCCCAACTCTTGGAAACTCGGTCGAGGAACTTGGCCTGTGCCTCCCTGACGTGTGCTGCAAGAGCGGGAACCATGAGGCGGAGGCCACGCTCGATCTGCTCGATCTTTTCAGTTAGAGACCGAGGGGGGTTATTCCAGGCGGTGGAGAAGGGGAGGGGCCTGGGATTGGAATTGGAATTGGAATTGGAATTGGCATTGTCGTCAGAGAGGAAAGAGCGGAGGAGGTATATGAAGAGAGCCGGGTGGAGGTCACCGAGCCAGAGAAAGGGTTTTTCGAGAGAATTGCGCCAATCGGGGAAGAGGAGTTGGGAGACGTCATGGCGGGCGGCGGCGTCTAGGGCTTGGAAGTAGGCCTGGAAGTGGTTGTGGAGCATTGTACGGAGGAGCAGATGTCGGAGAGGAGGATGGAGTGGTGGGAGTGGAGGAGGGAGGCGTTGGAGAAAGCGGAGATAGAACTTCGGAGGAGGGGAAGAAAGGTGGTATTGAGACTATCAAACCATTGAGAGTGGAAGTCCTTGAAGAGGCGACGGTTTTTCCTGTTGCCTGTTTGAAAGAGAAGAGAAAGAAGAGGAGATTGGTTTCCTTTGCCAAGAACAGAAGAAAGAAAGAAAGAAATAAAGGAGTATTGAAGAGATAAAATAAGGCGCTTGCCTGATTTCACCACATTTGGAAGGAACATCTCTTCTTCTTCTTCTTCTTTTCTTCAGTTCTTCTTCTTTCTCTGCAGAGAGAGAGAGAGGCTTTTTTGGAGGGAAGAGATGAATTTCTTTCTTGATTTCAAAAGCAATACTCTGCGTCCTCCCTCGTGGCTCATTGTATGATTCTAAATTTCTAATTTAAAATAATATTACTTTTAATTATAAAAATTTATTATACTTCTTTAATTATTTGATTTGAGTAAATAAAATGGGAGCCCTTAACGACACCCCCCACACACCCGATTCCAAAATTTTAGGTGAAATAATCATTTTGCCGTTCCACTTCCGATTCCACCGAAACTACCGTGAAAATATTTATTTTGAACGATTCCTTTGGACGAACCAAATATACAAGAGAGAAAAAAAAATAGGTGGGTCCCACCGTTGATCGAAACCCAAGGTCTTCCTTAGCCGTAAATAGGTGGGCCAGGTGCGATCATAGTGGTGTCGATCCTAGGGTCAGAAGTGTAGGATCCACTTGGATCTAACAAAAAAACTCAAATCATGGATTTTCGAACGCCCAACACAATAGTCGAAGAAACTGGCCATAGGAGGGTCCCACCATACCTAGATCAGAGATCTGAAGGTACAGATGGATAGACCATCAAAAAACGGAATGAGTATGGTAGGACCCGCCAGCAGAAACCTTCTCCATCACCTGATCTAAGGGCAAGAAGAAATGTCAATAACTTTATTTGATTTTTTTGCAATTGTTAAATCTCATTTTATCAACACGTGACTTAATTAACTTGAGTCAACTCATGACTAATTAATCTCACCTTAGAGTGGCTCAAATGAAACCTCTAATATAGTATATTTAATGTAACGCCCCGCCCTTTTTCACTCACTTTTTGAAAATCAGAGTCTATTTTTTTTTTTTTAAATAGAAGAGTGATAGAGAGCTGGACGTCACGCGCGAGTTAAGTCTAAACTTCTAAAGTCCGACCCTTAACTGGCCAATCCTATGTGTGCATGGACTAAGTCCATGAATACGGTTCACACATAATATTATATACATGCGGAATAAAACCTAAAATGCTGATTATAATACAACCTAACTCTATTCCATTTTAGATAGCAAAGTACTTTGTCACTTAACCAAATACCTTAACAAAATAAGCCATTCAAACCATATCAAAATATCTAAGTTATTACATGCCTGAAATCTAGTTACTCAAATTACAAGTCCATAAGTAACTTAATCAAAATATAAACTTAAACCCATTCAAGCTTCTATGCTTGGCTCCGATCACGTTCATCGTTCCCTTCGTTTCCTGTATCATCCATTAGGGTAGATGTAGGGCGTTAGACAATGCGCCCAGTAGATATTCCAATTAGGGCTAACACATGGGTTAGTATATTTTATACTAAATAATCAGAGTCTATTTTTTTCTATAAACAAAGAGTGATAGAGAGCGGGATGTCACGACGCGAGATAAGTCGAGCTTCAAAGCCCGACCCTTAACTGGCCAACCATACGTGTGTGTGGACCAAGTCCACTAAAACGGTTCACACGTACTCAAGTTAACTTGTGAAATAAATCATATATGCGGAATAATAATAGGATAACAATCCTATTCCATTTTAGATAGCAAAGTAGTCCAATACTTAACCATAATTATCATAGCTTAAACGTCCAAACATTAACCATCCAATCCATGGCAAATATATCTACGTTATTACAATTGCGAATGCTAACTATTCAAATACATAGTATATGATTAACTTAAACAAAATATAACTTAATCATCCAAGCTCCTAAGCTTGGCTCCAATCCCATCCTCGTTCCGTTCCCTTCCTGGTCATCAACTAGGGTAGAAGTACGGTGGTTAAACAACGCGCCCAGTAGGTATTCCAATTAGGGCTAACACATGGGTTAGTATATAAAATCCAGATATAATAAACCATACCATCATTGTAAAGCATCGTATCCAAAACAGTGTATGACAATAGAGATCCAATCATAAGATAAAAACCAGAAACCTTACATGATAATAAAGATCATAATCATGCCGATTCAATGCCATGTCATGCAATGAGTCCCGCCCATCACAAAACATCCTCTTGATGGAAAGCTCCTCATCAAGGTATTCCCCACGAATGATTTACGGACGCCCCGACGGAGTGTGGATCTCCGGTTACATTTCATACATACTATCCTCTTGATGGAAAGCTCCTCATCAAGGTATCCCCCACAAATGTTTTACGGACGCCCCGACGGAGTGTGGATTTCCAGTTACGTTTCATACATAGTATCCTCCTGATGGAAAGCTCCCTCATCAGGTATACCCCACGAATGTTTTACTGACGCCCCGACGGAGTGTGGGTCTCCGGTTATCTTTCATCCCTTCCTACCATGCATGAGATGCAAATGCCAACATGCTATGTAGAAATACAAATCATAGCATTTAAAACTCCATAATTGAAACATATTGATTGATACCAAAATAACTTATCAAACATGAAATAAATCATCATAAGTACATAATACATATCCATGGTTTCAATGATGTAGGAATCCTACCAAAATACTACTCAAGTGTCCTTTGCTTCTTAATCCGGCAACTGCTCACGATCTTGCACCGTTTGTGAGGTCCCGTCACCTTGTTTATGTATCAACAAGTCAAGACAATATCCATTTGATTTCCAATTAAGTATAAGTCCAAAAACCATCATTGTGGGGTTCGGCCATACACCATGGCCGAACCTCACCCACTTGAATTTGATCTCTCTTTTTGTTTAACCTATACCATCCAAATAACTTATCTAAAAACCTCAATCTACCAAATCTACCTTGGTGGGGTTCGGCCATACAATATGGCCGAACCTCACCATTTTGGTTTGAGCCCCTTTTTCAAGTCCTTTGATCTTTTCATTCATATTTACAATATTGCCATTAACCTAACCCTTGCTTAATATTGCCAATAACCAATGTCCACAAAACAATCCACCTTAGTGGGGTTCGGCTATACAACATGGCTGAACCTCACCATCTTAAATTTGGTCCTTTTAATCCTTGACAAATCTCCATTTTGATTTGACCAATCATATTACAAGTTAACCACTTCAAAGAAACTAATCCACCAATTATCCATTAGTGGGGTTCGGCCATACAACATGGCCGAACCTCACCACACTGATTTGTCCCTTTTTCCATCATCTATAATAACTAATTATTTAATACTAAGTCCCAAGATAAACATATGTGATTCCTTAATCAAAAGCATATAACCATTAATAATTTCCAACCATGCTCTTAACTCCAATTACCCATAAAAATGGTCCATGGGGTTTGGCCATACACATGGCCGAACCCTATGGTTTTCTTGATCCAAACATTACAACATTTATACATGGTTTATGCATAGCACCTTAGCCATAAAAACAACATGGTCCAGCCATGCAATGGCCGACCCAAAACATTAACCGTTTCTCCATTTAAACACCTTAAAACCTTCATAACATTGTATGGTTTTTATCTCTCAAAAATCATAAAACTAACCAAGTCTTTTCATGGGGTTCGGCCATCCAAAAGTGGCCGAATCTTATGATCCATTTTCTACCCTTTTTAAACATCATTATCCATGATTTAAACGCATGATAGGTTTGGCCATACAATGGCCGGATCATGTTCCCTTAACTAATTTATTTAACAAGGGTTTATAGTGCACTTACGAGAGAAGAGCAAACTTACATTTAAGACACTAGTTATTCAAACTAAATTTTAAATCTAATGACAAATTGCATCCGAGCCTCCACGGACCTAAACCCTTGTCCACCCACGGACCTAAATTTTAACTCCTGCTGTTAAATAAATTGATAAATATTTGATTAAAGAGTCTAACAAATTTATCACACATATTTTAATTAATTTATCTATGATGGATGTAATAGTGTTATAAAATTTTAAAAATAGGTATAAGATTATTTGCCAACTACAAATGTGTATTAGATTAAAAAAATAACAAACTATCAGATCAACTAATTAAGTAGAATTTAAGCAGTGAGTATTATACGTTCACGAAAGGATTGACACAGCATAAATTTATTTTAATAATAAATCAAATTTTACTAAATTTGAATATTCAATAAAAAGATTGCGTTGTGTCTTTTGTAATAAAAAATATCTTGCAACTATAGACCCAGCTAATTTCCACTTCCATTGTGGGAGTGCTGTTTTCTAAAAGTGAAGGGAGACAAGTGGACCCAATAATTCGACGGTGGGGATTCAACAAGAGGAAACGAACGACAATTCCATCGCCATCACTCTACATAAAAAACTCTTTACAATTTTAGTGTATGACTCGTGCGCCACATGTGGCAATCACTACAATTAACGACGGAGTTATATATTGTGAATAAAATTTATTAAAAATGAGAGATTAACTTTTAGCTGGTCTATATTAGACTGCTTTTTCTTCCATATTCATTACTACTTTATAAATTAAATTGTAGATTCAATTTGATTTTTTAAATATAATCCCTCAGTCTCAAATACTTGTCCTATATGTATTAGAATTGTCTTAAATTATTTATTTTATTCTTTTATTTTCACATTAAATCAAAGCTTTAATTTTTTCAAAGAGGTCCAAATCACCTTCTAACGTAATGGGAATACGACAGTCTTTTATAAGTTTGACTTGTCTATATGCGACATTTTATAATTATTTTTACCTTCGACTCTTGTCGTCTGGAATCAAACATTGTTGCATAGTTAGAAAAGACTCAATAAGTATTGAATTAAGTTTATTGAGGGTTTTTGTAATCTTACTACCACAAATCACTCATATCATATTCATATTGACTCAGAGAATCTATTAATAGGTTTTTTTTTATACACTCCACGTGAAAACGATCCTTAAAAATAAAAAATTTCAAAACATGACAAGTATTTTTGGACGAAGGAAGTATTAATTATTAAATTAAGTTCAAATGATACTGACAACATATTTAGTTTACATCTTGGCCAAGTTCTGCCGCTAAGACAAATTATCGTACAGAATAGGAGAGTGATCCTCCCATGGGCATTTCGTACGAACACGGGTTTTTACCTTTCTCGATTTTACCCTTCACCGTCCTTACCGTAAAGAAGAGAAAATGTCGAAATCAGATCACCCAACCGGATTCTTTAATCTCCTTCGGCAAGCCAAATCTACCGAATACTGAAATTCATGAACAGTGCAATGTTTCCTAAAATCGGCTCTCTGAAATTGCAAGTTGGCTCGCCAAAATTCATGAACAATGTAATGTTTTCTGAAATCGACTTTCCGAAATTGCAAATCGCTTGCCGAAATTCATGAACAGTGCAATATTTCCTGAAATCGGCTCTCCGAAATTGCAAGTCGACTCATCGAAATTCATGAACAGTGCAATTCGGCTTTCCAAAATTTCAAATCGGCTCGCCATGAACAGTAAAATCAGCCCATTGAAATTTTATTTACTGTTTATGAAGGGTAAATCGAGAACGGTAAAAACCCGTATTCGTAAACACGAAATGCCTGTGGGAGGATCGCTCTCCTTCAAATATTTTAATAATCTATTAGACTTCGAGTTTAATTTAAGGGTGAATATATCTCAGAATAAATTTAAATTTAGCTAAATTTATGAGAATGAGATTTATATAATCATTTTAATTTTTGATTTTTTAAATTGAATTTAAATTATTTAATAAATGTTTTAAAAAATAATAATAATTAAGCATTTAAATTCAACGTAAAATGATGGCATGGGAGCCGAAAATCTCAATATTAGTATATTACAGATGCTAATTTGGTTGTTGCCTTGTTGGTAATAGCGAAATTTCTTCTTTGAAATGTGGGCCATATTTATTACGACGATGGAAGACTAACATCACATGTGATTCTCGTCAATGACTACTTTTGTCTGCTTTCACTCAATAAGTAAAAGTGAGTGAGCCAAAGCGAGATCGCCGCCGCGATGGGTGGAGACAACCGCCACTTGCCACCGACATGCGTGGCCCAGGGCAATTTAGGTAGTCCTCAGGTTCACCCAAAATTCCAAGAAAGACTCCTCGGGGATAAGGTGACCTTTCACCAGGGAATTGCTGGAACACCCAATAAGAATCAGACACGTGGGCGTCTCCTTGCGTGACTTCACATGCTCACAAAAGGTAGAATCGGCAAACGCCGTGGAGTGGATACATTTTTTTAAAAAAAAAAATAAATTTCTAGTATTATCTTCTCAGTCGAAAATTAAAAAAAAATCCAAAAAATCAGTCGAAAATCTTCGTTTAGGATATGGGTCCAAATATATCAATTAAAGAAGTTTTTACCAATATTAGAAAATTTTGGCACATGTTCAAAATGTCAGCCAAAGTTTATGCTACCTATCCGCGGAGATATGTAATTAGAGTCAAGAGCTTTTTAATTTTTATTTTGAAATGCATTTTAATTAAATAATTAAATGATGTATTTTTGTTTTCAATTGTATTTATTCATTTATGAATTGCATTCATTTCTAGGTCTCTACTTCTCATTAGTGCCGACGGTGCAAGAATATGTAGGAAAAAAAATTTGTAATAGAGCCAGGATTATTATAGATGAAGGGGAAGCAATTAGAAAAGAAAGTTGAATTTTTAGGTCGCGATTACATCATTATTTTGATTAATATAAATTAAAAATATATTTTGATTACTGTATGATTATTGTGTGCGAATGTTGGCATGTACATAAACATCAAATTTCATTTGCCAAAAACATTTTAGACATGCCCATAATGAAGAAATCTCTTAATTCCTGTTTATTCAACTAGCAATGAAATTCTACATTTTGTGGATTTACTAAAAACATTTTGATTCTTAGCATCAAAATATTTTTTTTCTATTTTTAATAACAAATGTTATCACAGTACAAAGGAAATTTGTCTCTTTCCTCATTGACATTTATTGCTTCCACAGTTAATGAATTTCTTAAAAGAGATTTAGAAGGTTCAATTTTTTTTTCATGACAACAATCTTTTCTATAGAAATAGAATAGGAAGATCTCTTTTTTTTTTTTTACTTTTTTTTTTTATATTGATTTGTCTAATCAAAATTATTATATAAATGTATATTTTTATTAATTCAAAAGAATTGGAGTAATGATCAGAAATCTAGGGCCACTCCACTTAGAGTTACTAAGTGTGTGAACAGAAGACTTGCAAAGATTAGTCATAAAAGAAGTGTTTTTACTTATTGAATTCAAAAAGAGTAATTTAATTTTTCATCATTAAGTTAAATGTTATAAATCCTTTTATTTTCATTATTAGAAAATGACAAACTATTCCTTAAATACTACTTTAATACAATATAATTTAATCTTTTAAAATCTATTCAAGAAATTCAATGTCATATAAAAGAAAACCCACCCATACACTATTAACCCTCTCTTTTATCCTTATGCACACACTCATTCCAATTCAATCTCACTATTCAATGTAATAATTGTCCGGCTGATATAATCTCACTTTGTGTGGTTTGCAATACTTTGGAGAACGAGGGGTCACTAAATTTGCGGAAATTCTAAAACGGACCAATGCAAAAGTGAGAAGAAAAAGATTCCGTATTCGTCAAAGAGAGAGTGGGGTAAACTAAAATAAATGAAATGACTTGGATGGAATTTGCTAAAATATATTATGGCAAATATGTGTTTGATCATACAATGGGTTATATTATAAAGTAAGTTCAAAAATTATGTTTTATAAATTATTACGAGATCTATAATATTATTAAAAATAGAATTTATTAAATTAAATAAGTCTTTAATTTTAAAAAATAAAGATGAATCATCGAGTAAATATTTTAGTTATTTTTTAAATACATAATTAAAAATTTATAAATAATTAATTATATAAAAATAGTTTTAACATGATATCTTTAAAATAAAGTAAGCTTCACGCGTTTAAATTTTCTACATTCTTCCCAAAACCTAAATCCATAAATCCTAACCATTGACATTAGATTATTAAAAAAAAAAGGAGAATTTCAACTTAAAAAAAAAAGCCAATCACCACATTACGCTTTAATAGAGTGACATTCAGATAGATTTATTGGATTTTAATAAATGCAACTCAACATATATAAAAATTATTAAGTTTGACAGGACCTGATTTGAATTATTGGCCCGACCAAACCCGAGTTGCTGACCTAAAAACTCAACTCACTTTATCTCAAATTTGTAAAAAAAATCAACAACACTGAATTTTTATATTTTTGAAACTTAGATCAAATTGGGTCAATTCAAATCAGGTCAATTGATTTTAAATTTCTGAGTCCAGTTCAAAATTCTATATGATGTTTTTTAACTCGACTTTAAATTTACAAATACATAACCTAAACCCAACTTACTGATTTCTTGGATTAGAACTCTACACTTTCTTTTTCTTTTCAGAACTTCCTTTTTAAGGAGGATTATAAAGTGTCTCTTATTATTATTATTATTTTAAATCTCCCACATGGGACTAAGAGACAAGTGAGAGAACCCAGGCTCAACCAAGTGCCAAACGTGTGACATGGACAAAGGAATGTGGAAGTACTCCAATACTTTTTT
>JAAGOE010000346.1:0-23090 GCA_013350335.1 Chimonanthus salicifolius
CTCTCGGACAGTCCGCGGCCCTATAAGGGCCCATTTGTCTGTTTGGCCTACCATATGGCCCTAATGTTACTTGAGTGCTACCAAAGCCCAAATTTAAACGTTTTAACCTTAATTTTAGGCCACTGAGTCCAATAAATCAGATTTTATTCTAAGTCTAATTAGAGTTTGAAAATTTGAAATTCAAATTTCATTTAAAATTAAATACGATATACAACAATCCATTAAACTTGGAATTCTATAGGTGTCCCATGACCCTTACTTACAAGCCAAAACTCAAAGCCATGACAGCCAAGTCCTACAAATCTTCTATGTTGACATTACAAGAATGTTGTAAAATCCATTGAAAACTAAACAATTACACATCAAAAGGACATTAAACTATAAAAAATTGCAGTAAAACCTCCATGGTTTAGAAAAGAATCCTGAAACATATCCAACCTCATCCTTCACCAAACAATCTGCCACTACATTACAAGAATGCTGTAAAATCCATTGAAAACTAAACAATTACACATCAAAAGGGTATTAAACTATAAAAATTTGCAGTAAAACCTCCATGGATAAGAAAAGAATCCTGAAACATATCCAACCTCATCCTACACCAAACAATCTGCCACTTCATTTCCAGTTCTACGTACCTCTCTCTCGATAAATTTTCACTAGAGAGAGCTCAAAGAGGCTTTGGACAATCTTACTCCAGCAATGCAAAATAAACCTCAGAGAAACAAGTACGATATCCATGATAAAGAAATTCTTGCCCAATCATCTTTAAAATATGCATCCGAGAATCCAGAAATTCATAAGATGCCAATGCCGATGCCCATTCATTCTATCTACCAAAATGCTGCTGTAAGCCCGTTCCATTTTCACCATAGGAACCATGCAACCACCAAAGAAACACACTTCCAAAGGGGTTGGCCTCTTTATGTAATTGACCCAACCCCACAATCCATGAGATCAAGAAAAGAACCAGAAGAGCAAAATGACCGGAGAAGAGATTAAAAGAGGTTGACCAAATGGGAGAAATACAAGAACAATGAAGAGACGAGTGACAATGGTTTCTTTTTTATTCACTTATTCCAATAAGTGATAAACCGTTACTACTTTCCACTTGAAATCTTTAGGAAGTATCTCTCTCTCCCTATAAAAAAAAAAAAAAAAGTCAGAATCCAATCCAACCAAGAGCTTAAAAAATCCAAAGGCCCAACCCAACTAAAAATCCAATTAAATAACTAGCCCAAGAAGAAACCTGTCAAGAAGATACCTTTTCAAGCAAAAGACATTTTCAACCAATCCATCCAAGAGAATCCATTTCAAAATCCTGCATCCCATAAAATAAGCAAACAATCATGTTAGGGAGGGGTTCAAACATTGGATAATCATTGTTAATGTAATAGAGTTAAACAAAATCAGAATCAAACATCACAAATATTATTGTTGAGCTGCAAAAGTTGAGGCATCCATGTTGTCCACAACACTACATTAGCAAAAAAAATCATGTAAGTCAATTAAAAAAATCATATAAATCAAATGACATTGATCGGTAAAATTTATTTAAAACATAAAGGATTACCACTCATCAGTCCACATAGAACCCAAGTTCATATTACTAAGCCCATCTTCAACCAAGCCCAAACTCTTTCCGCCAAACATTAAATAAGAAATATAGATGCAGTTACACATTTCAATCAAATAAATGAAAAACAAGGCAACAAATTTAAATAAACACTAAAAATACCTTACATTTGATTCCGCAACCAATCTTGGCCACACACCAACGCTTCAACAGTTTCTGGATCCATAGCGCTACGATGTTGGTCAAGAAATCTACCTCCAACACTAAAAGCAGATTCTGACGCAACTGTAATGGCCCGAAACTTTTTTAAATCAATGAATATATGGTTATTATTTATTTTAATGGTGGAAATTGGAAATTTGAGGGAATAAGTGGTGACTGGATCAAGATATGGGCAAAGGCCCAATTATGGCCCAATGGACTATGGAGTGGATTTAAATTCATTTAAAGGGTCAATGATGGTCAATTGGGCCAAGGATGGTCAAATTGGGCCCAATACCCATTTGGGACCCAATGGATCAAGATGATGTAAGCTTTAAGGTAAATGGGTAAGATGAAAATGTAATTGGGCCATGGGCCCAATGGTGATCCAATTAGAATGAATGGAATGGGTTTAAATCACCTAAGTTGATTTGAAGTTGACCAAGGTGACATGGTCCAATGGGACCCACCTCCACCTCACCAAGTGAGGTGGCGTGTGGACCAAGGATTGGTGGGGCCACCAGCACCATGGGTAAATAATGGAATTAGGTTAAGTGGAGATTAATTAACCTAAGGTAATTATTTAATTAATTAAATGATTAAATTATTCAAATGAGGGTCAAAGGTGGTCAAATGGTCACATGGAAGACCAAAAGCCATCTTATCTCCAAAACATGCAAAACGTTGGATAATGGTGGTTGGGTCATAAAGCATGGAAAATATCTTGGGTAGTTGGTGAGAAAGTTAAGTGGTGGAGTGTAGGTCACTCCACCAAAGGAAATTAATCTTATCTCTTTCCTCTTTCATCCAACTATTTCATTTCCTTTCTCTTTTGCTCTCCACCACCGTCCCTCATGTCTAAGGGAGAAAAAGAAGAAGCCATGGAGGAAAGAAGAAAGAAAGCTAGAAGAAAGAGAAGAAAAAAATTCAAAGCAAAGGCCCACCACTGCCAAGATCAAAGCTTGGCATCTCCTTTCTCATCTCCAATCCTCTCTCTCCCTCCTCAAATCAACTCTACTATGGCCGACCCAGCTTGGAGGTTGTCACCATTGATCAAGCATCTTAGCCGATCAACAAGGAGAGGAGGAAGAAAGGAGGCCAAGGAAGCCGACGGGAGTGACGAAAGTCGGAGGAGACGTCGGATCGTAAGTATTTTCTAAAACAAGAGATTTGGATTTTTAGGGTTTAAGATTTGGGATCCATTTTTGTTAAATTTGATGGTGGCCAAATGATCATAGGCCTTGGATCTCAAATCCATGAAATGGAATGATGGAAAGTGGACCAAACCCTAATGGAAAAATTAGGGTTAAGGAAGAAAAAAATAAAAGGATTAAGGGTGTTATGTAATTAAATGGATTAAGCATGGAATTATGTAATTTGGAAGGAATTATGGGCCATAGGGTTCGGCCATGTAGTATGGCCGAACCCCATGGTGGGTGATTAGGTAATGTGTGTTTTTGTTAGGGTTTTAAGGAGTGGAAGACATGTAAGCTAATTTGGAGATTTAATGGAATTTTAAGATTTAAAAATCATGGAAGGATAATTTGTAATTTTAGGGTTTTAATGGTTAATGTAGTAATTTTTTTAAGGGATTGTAAATGAGGAAATTTATGGGGAATGTAATGGTTGTTATGGCATTAAGAAGCATGAATGAATGATTGAACCCCATAGTAGGTGTTTAAGTGATTTAATTAGGGTTTTAAATGGAGTTTTTAGGGTTAGTATCATGAAAGGATGATTAATGATGTTAGGATTTTAAATGACTAAATGTGACAATTCTTTTACAAGGGATCTTGAACGAAAAACATGGAAGAATGGTGGGGAAGATTGGTAAGGTTGATGAACTCCAAATGTTGAAAAGAAAAAGGAATTATGGCTAAGATTGATGGACCTAAATGTATCAAATAATGATTAAGGATTGATGAATTAAGTGTATGGTTTAGATTCTCTCAATGGAGGGACTTGTCATGGAACTAAGTCATGTATGTAGACCATGACCCATTTGTAGGTCATGTTATGGGTTAAATTTGGTATTATGCATGTGAGTAATAAATGGGGAATGTTGGTGGTGTTGATGAACCCTATGGCAATGTAGCCATAATTTTATGGATGGAATGTTTTTTAAACCCTATGGTGGTCAAATGGTAGTTTTTAATGGTTATGAAATTATGGAAAAATAAGTGAGGAATGTTGGTGGTTTTTAGATGGGTTTAGAAGGATGGAAGAGATGGAGTAATGCATTAATAATTTGGAGGCTTAAAAGGGTCAAGTGTTGTAAATTTTAAAGGGAGTTTAATGAAGAAAAATCATGGAAGGAATGTTTAGGATTATTAGGGTATTTAGTGATTAAATGTAGGAAAATTTTAAAGAGGAAATGCATGGCATGTGTGAATGGTGTTGGTAGCCTTAAAAAAGCATGAGGAAACAATGGACCAGGACCATGGCCGAACCCTATGGTGAGGTATTGTAAATTGTAATGGTTTATGGGTGTAAGAATGTGGAAATTGATGGAGAAGGGTGATGGTTTTAAATGAACGATGGGTTCGGCCATGGTTTATGGCCGAACCCCATGGGAAAACTTTGATGAATTAAGTGTTTTGGAAACCATGAAAAGAATGGGAATTATGGCATGACTAAGTGAGTCATTAATGGACTCAAGAAAATGTATCAAATTGATGATCAAAATTGATGGTTTGAATTGCATGATGTAAACGTCCTCATGGGAGGGCTTATTATGGATCTAAATGTGGTGAAAAAGACCCAAGGAAAAGTGGGGATTAGGTTGAATTAAAGGGGCTGATTTTAGTAAAACCCATGACCCAATTTGTGAGCCATTTGATGGGCTAAACTTGGGTTTGTGTATGTGGTTAATTAATGTAGATTAAGTTAAGGAAAAGGGTTGTTTAATAATGTTATGGCATGATTAAATGGTCACTAATGGACTTGAGTGTATGGATCAATTATGAACAAAAAATGTACATGGTTAGGTGAATGTTTAACCATGTAAAAGAGGTAGTGGCAAAACTGTAAATAATGGCCAAATTCAAGAACCTCATAGGAGATGATCATGGGCTTAGGGAATCTAAGTAATAACCTTATGTATGACTAATGAAGCCTAGGGTGGCTGGTTTGTAGACTTGTGTGATTAAAATGTTTAATTGATTAAATGGGACCTACAAAACCTAGTTAGTGAGGTTCGGTCATGATGTATGGCCGAACCCCACTAAGGCATGATTAATGGACTTAATAATGGTTAAAAACATGGACTAATTGATAATGTATAATAAGGTACCGGACATCGAAGGCGGCGCGTGATCAGTGACCGGATTATCGGACAGAAGCGAAAAAGGACGCTAGTCGGTATTTGGTAGGATTCCTACCTTTTTGTGAGCCATGGATTGAGTGATGGTTTCTTTGAATTATTTTGGAAATTATATGGTTTGTTTTAAGATGGGTTTTGGATTTAGTATTATGTGATGTTTTCCTTTAATTTATTTTGGTAATCATGTGGTTGTTTTTACGATGGGTTTTGGATTTTGGTATTATGTGATGGGTTTCCTTTGATTTATTTCGATAATCATGGGATTGTTTTAAGATGGGTTTATGACTATGATTTATATATATATTACATGGCATGTGGCATATACATTTCATGCATGACATGGGAGGGATATGGTATGGGATGGATGAAATGAAACCGGAGTCCATGCTCCGTCGGGGTGGCCGAGAAGCAAGCATGGGGATATCTTGATGTGTTTCATCCATCAAGAGGGATATTATAAGATATAACCGGAGTCCATGCTCCGTCGGGGCGACCGAGAAGCAAACATGGGGACACCTCGACGAGGCTTTGCCGTCAAGGGGGATGATGTGTGACTGTTTATATCTTGACGAGGTTTTTGTCGTCAAGGGGATGATTTGTGACAGTTTATATCTTGACGAGGTTTTTGCCGTCAAGGGGATGATTTGTGACTGCTTATATCTTGACGAGGTTTTTCCGTCAAGGGGGATATGGCATCATGATAGTAAAGATGATGGGTGGGATTCATAACACAAACACCCATGGCATGACATTCATCTTATAGTTTTCCTTACATGATTTCATATGTGGTTGTTGTTACTAATCCATATGCTAGCCCTATTCGGAGTCCTACTGGGCGCGTTGTCTAACGCCCTACTTCTACCCTAGCTGATGACACAGGAGATAGCGGAAACGGAGGACGAGACGGGAGCCAGGCTTAGGAGCTTGGGAAAGCGAGCTGTTTAGTTTATTTAAGTTTTACTTTGGAAATGTAATTTTGAGTAACTTAGCTCGTCGGAATATAACAACTTAAATTACTGCTATGTTTTGGATTTTATTTTGGACAGTACGATTTAGTGGTATTTTATTAATTAAATGAATGTTTCTTCCCTGCTATCTGAAAATTTGTAGGATAGTGTCTATGGAAATTTCTGCACTTAGTTAATATTCCAGAAACTTACGTCTACGTGTGAACTGTTCTCCGTGGACTTCGTTCCATGCACATGTAGGGTTGGCCAGTTAAGGACCGGGCTTTAGAAGCTCGAACTTAACTCGCATCGTGACATCTACGCCCTTTGTCACTCTTTATTTAAAAAAAAAATAGACTCTGATTTTCGGTGAAAAGGGGCGGGCGTTATAGTTGGTATCAGAGCGAACTCGGAAAAACGAATCTCTCGAAGTAAGATTAAGACGGTTTCACGTCTCACTGACGGATAAGAATCCCAACTGACCGACTCTTCGGAGTCCGCTGCACGGGGACCGGGTTAATTTACTTCGATTGACTCAAACTGGAGCGTTCAATCTGAGAACAACATTTGACGAAAAGGGATGATAGCAAGGGAAGAAAAAAAAAATTCAATCTAAGTTAAATCTATCAAAGATAGCAAGATAGGCTTATTTCTCCCAAAAATGAGAACATGATACTTTGATACTTAGGAAATTTCCCCCAAAACAAGGTATAATCACTTAGAAGTCTTTTCCCTAAATTGATGAAACAGTGATAGCTTTATCAAACGTAGCAAAAATAGGATGTATTTCCCCAGTATCCCCAAGTTGAACAACAAACAGTAGGAGTTTAGAGATTCTCCCCCCCAGAAACAAAGGAAAACCAAGTGTGCTTATTTGCAATTTCCCCCAAACAAAATACATTGTACTATGCATAAGAAATTTCCCCAAAACTAAGTATGATTATTTAGTGATTTCCCCCAAAATGAGAAAGCAAATCTAGTTTTCCCCAATTGATGGAACAGTGATGGATTTATCAAACGTAGGAAAGTTTCCCCGATCTCACCAAATGGAACAAACATTGGTACTTAGGTATGTTATTCCCAAAACTGAGTGTGCTAATTTGGAAATCTTCCCCCAAAATACATTGTGTTATATATAAGAAATTTCCCAAAGTCTAGATTGGTTTTATTGGAAAGTGCTGTCGATGATTTTTGTATTCTATTTATATTCTATGATACGGATATGTCAAGTGACGGGGAGTGTACGGAATTATGGGATAAGGGAACCCCTAGTTGTCCCATAGATTTGGTGTCTGCTTCTAGCATAACAGTTAGCGTGGACTTTCAGGAGGGACCTCCCGAGGAAGATGAAGAGGATTTAGCATCTCTTCCTGAAGAGAATGTGGAAGACTTTCTGATGATAAGATAGTCGGTAGGGGAATTGGAACCCAATTATATGTGTCAGTTGTGCAACCAGGTTGGGTACAACTGCACATACTGCCCTTACCCTCTTAAAGTGGTGTGCCCGGTTAGTGGGCTACATGCACACGAGAAAGAAAAGACTAACTGTCCTTATATTAGAAGACCAGGGATAATACCTTGTTTGACATGTGGAGTACTGGGTCACATGTCGATGTCGTGCCCTGACAGTTCCTTGTGTTTGAGGATGATGCAGGTCTTCTACGGAAGACTAGACTGGGGAGTAAGGAAAAAAAAAAAATCATTCAAAGAGGATTATTTTGTAAGGGTTGGGGGTACATTTCGTTTTTTTGAAGGGTTTGACTTAACCCTACCAATTTTTGTATTATGATAGAAGTTTAAATGACTTTTAAGGAAGTGTGCAACTTACGAATTTATGAAGGAACTAAGCCAACAAATGTCCACTACACTTACTGTGTTATTCCCTATTGGTAGGCAAGGACGACCATTGGTGGGTATGTAGATTCCTCGGTATATACAGTTTGGTTCCGTAAGTTGACACATGAGTCTTGTAATAGATATTTGATTTCGTAGTCGACGCATGGGTCGTGTGTTAGACCTGTTAGCCCTGTGATAGGCAGAATAGTCCTACGAACGTATTAGTTATGCCCATGAATGGATTATACCCATAGGAGGGTTATATTCATGGATGGTTACTAACCATGGATGAGGGTTCCTATGGTGGTTTGGATTGATGCCGGGTATTGGTATCGTAGAAGTTATGAACAAAAAGGGTTAGTCACATAGTGACTTATGTGCAAATGAAGAGGTGCTAAGTTTTGGAGAGGTAGTTAATGGGAAAGATAGGAGTCTAGTGAAACTCAAATGGGAAGCTATGGGCGACTGCCGAGTTAGTCTAGCTAGCTGACTCTGTAGTTAGCCGATGTAGTTCCAGGAGAGTGTAGCTAGAAACCTAGTTGAAATGGAATCAGCAAAGGACTTGAGCGTAGACTTGTATTGGTAGGCTACCTCACACAGAGAGTAGACGAAAGAACGTGTTGAATGAGTACGTATGGGAAATGTCTTGGTAGCAGGTAAAGTGGAATAGAATACATTAGTCTACATAAGATCGCAAATGGGTTCATGATGAAAAGAGGTAACATGAGACAGAATAAATTCTGTAAGAAGGAAACTCATAGGTTGGTATGAGTGATGTTGATATAATTAAGAGGTACTTGACACGATTGAACGGGAACAGCGAATAGACCCAGAAATGGAGGAGATATGGAGTAAGATGTCTACCGGTGAGGTGGTACCGGAATAGGAGTTACGACCGGGACAAGGTCTTTTATTCCAAGGTAGGACATATGTGCTTGAGAGCTGCAGAAGAGAGTTGTTGGTTGAGGCACGCCAAACCAAGCTCTCTATCCGTCCGGGCAGCACCAAAATGTATCATGACTTTAAGAGGCACTATTGGTGGCATGGACTCAAGAGAGATGTGGCAAAGTTTGTTACTCGCTGCACTAACTTATCTGCAGGTTAAGGTGGGACATCAGGAGCCACTAGGTTTACTCAAACCCTTACCGGTACTGGAGTGCAAATGGGAGCATATCTCCATGGACTTTGTGACAAGGTTGCCAAGGTCCTCCAAAGGCAACGATGCAATATGGGTTGTGGTGGACCGGTTGACCAACTCTGCGCATTTCCTTCCTGTCAAGACGACCGACTCATCTGAGGCCTTGGGTCGACGGTACATCCGAGATATTATCAGA
Organism: Chimonanthus salicifolius; assembly: GCA_013350335.1. Classification (NCBI taxonomy): domain Eukaryota; kingdom Viridiplantae; phylum Streptophyta; class Magnoliopsida; order Laurales; family Calycanthaceae; genus Chimonanthus; species Chimonanthus salicifolius. The sequence goes on from JAAGOE010000346.1 coordinate 9,217, forward strand.
CTACATGGTGTACCCAGGACTATTGTGTCCGATAGAGATGGCCGATTCACTAGCAGGGTATGGTAAAGTATGCAGTCGGCTATAGGGACCGATGTGTTGACCAGCACAGTATTCCACCCACAGACTGATGGACAGTCGGAAAGGACAATGCAGATATTGGAGGATATGCTGAGAGCATGTATGCTGGATTTCAAGGGTGGATGGAAGGATCACTTGCCATTGGTGGAGTTCTCCTACAATAACAATTACCAGGCAAGCCTCCAGATGGCTCCGTTTGAGGCCTTATGTGGTAGGCCGTGCAGATCGCCAGTGTGTTGGACAAAGACACCTACTCATTGCGCAGAGCAGTCAAAAGAGTTACGCCGACAAGAGGAGAATGTTCCTCGAGTTTGAGGTGGGAGACTTGGTGTTTTTGAAAGTCTCACCCCGGAAGGGACACATGAGATTCGAGAAGAAAGGGAAGCTGTCACCTAGATTTGTGGGACCGTTTCCAATCCTGAAGAGGGTGGGGGAAATAACTTATCAGTTGGTGCTTCCTCCACAGCTATCCTCTTTGCATAATGTATTCCATGTGTCCATGTTAAGGAAGTATAACCCCGATCCTTCATGTATATTGAATGTGCAAGACATCGATGTACAAAGGCGATGTGACATATGTGGAGAAGCCAGTCAGAGTAATCGGGAGCGAGCAAAGGGCGTTACGGAACCGCGCCATTTAGTTTCGTCAAGGTGGTATGGGAACGACATGGCAATGAAGAGACCACCTGGGAACTTGGGTCAGAGATGAGAGCCGCCCATCTGGAGCTCTTTGTGTGAGTTGTTTGAGCCCCTACTTCGCTCGAATTTAGGGACGAAAATTTTAAAAGAGGATTGTATTGTAATGGCCTGGAATTTTTTTAAATCCATGAATATGTGGTTATTATTTATTTTAATGGTGGAAATTGGAAACTTGAGAGAATAAGTGGTGAATGGATCAAGATATGGGCAAAGGCCCAATTATGGCCCAATGGACTATGGAGTGGATTTAAATTCATTTAAAGGGTCAATGATGGTCAATTGGGCCAAGGATGGTCAAATTGGGCCCAATACCCATTTGGGACCCAATGGATCAAGATGATGTAAGCTTTAAGGTAAATGGGTAAGATGAAAATGTAATTGGGCCATGGGCCCAATGGTGATCCAATTAGAATGAATGGAATGGGTTTAAATCACCTAAGTTGATTTGAAGTTGACCAAGGTGACATGGTCCAATGGGACCCACCTCCACCTCACCAAGTGAGGTGGCGTGTGGACCAAGGATTAGTGGGGCCGGCCACCATGGTTGAATTGGTCAACCATGGGTAAAATAATGGAATTAGGTTAAGTGGAGATTAATTAACCTAAGGTAATTATTTAATTAATTAAATGATTAAATTATTCAAATGAGGGTCAAAGGTGGTCAAATGGTCACATGGAAGACCAAAAGCCATCTTATCTCCAAAACATGCAAAACGTTGGATAATGGTGGTTGGGTCATAAAGCATGGAAAATATCTTGGGTAGTTGGTGAGAAAGTTAAGTGGTGGAGTGTAGGTCACTCCACCAAAGGAAATTAATCTTATTTCTTTCTCTTTTCATCCAACTCTTTTCATTTCCTTTCTCTTTTGCTCTCCACCACCATCCCTCATGTCTAAGGGAGAAGAAGAAGAAACCATGGAGGAAAGAAGAAAAGAAAGCTAAGAAAGAGAAGAAAAAAATTCAAAGCAAAGGCCCACCACTCCAAGATCAAAGCTTGGGATCTCCTTTCTCATCTCCATCCTCTCTCTCTCTCAAATCAAACTCTACTATGGCCGAACCCAAGCTTGGAGGTTGTCACCATTGATCAAGCATCTTAGCTGATCAAAGAAGGAGAGGAGGAAGAAAGGAGGCCGAGGAAGCCGACGGGAGTGACGAAAGTTGGAGGAGACGTCGGATCGTAAGTATTTTCTAAAACAAGAGATTTGGATTTTTAGGGTTTAAGATTTGGGATCCATTTTTGTTAAATTTGATGGTGGCCAAATGATCATAGGCCTTGGATCTCAAATCCATGAAATGGAATGATGGAAAGTGGACCAAACCCTAATGGAAAAATTAGGGTTAAGGAAGAAAAAAATAAAAGGATTAAGGGTGTTATGTAATTAAATGGATTAAGCATGGAATTATGTAATTTGGAAGGAAATTATGGGCCATAGGGTTCGGCCATGTAGTATGGCCGAACCCCATGGTGGGTGATTAGGTAATGTGTGTTTTTGTTAGGGTTTTAAGGAGTGGAAGACATGTAAGCTAATTTGGAGATTTAATGGAATTTTAAGATTTAAAAATCATGGAAGGATAATTTGTAATTTTAGGGTTTTAATGGTTAATGTAGTAATTTTTTTAAGGGATTGTAAATGAGGAAATTTATGGGGAATGTAATGGTTGTTATGGCATTAAGAAGCATGAATGAATGATTGAACCCCATAGTAGGTGTTTAAGTGATTTAATTAGGGTTTTAAATGGAGTTTTTAGGGTTAGTATCATGAAAGGATGATTAATGATGTTAGGATTTTAAATGACTAAATGTGACAATTCTTTTACAAGGGATCTTGAATGAAAAACATGGAAGAATGGTGGGGAAGATTGGTAAGGTTGATGAACTCCAAATGATGAACCTAATGTTGAAAAGAAAATGGAATTATGGCTAAGATTGATGGACCCTATATGTATCAAATAATGATTAAGGATTGATGAATTAAGTGTATGGTTTAGATTCTCTCAATGGAGGGACTTGTCATGGAACTAAGTCATGTATGTAGACCATGACCCATTTGTAGGTCATGTTGTGGGTTAAATTTGGTATTATGCATGTGAGTAATAAATGGGGAATGCTGGTGGTGTTGATGAACCCTATGGCAATGTACTCATAATTTTATGGATGGAATGTTTTTTTAAACCCTATGGTGGTCAAATGGTAGTTTTTAATGGTTATGAAATTATGGAAAAATAAGTGGGGAATGTTGGTGGGTTTTAGATGGGTTTAGAAGGATGGAAGAGATGGAGTAATGCATTAATAATTTGGAGGCTTAAAAGGGTTAAGTGTTGTAAATTTTAAAGGGAGTTTAATGAAGAAAAATCATGGAAGGAATGATTAGGATTATTAGGGTTTTTAGTGATTAAATGTAGGAAATTTTTAAAGGGGCTTAAATGAGGAAATGCATGGGAGGTGTGAATGGTGTTGGTAACCTTAAAAAGGCATGAGGAAACAATGGACTAGGAACCATGGGTTCAGCCATGGTGAATGGCCGAACCCTATGGTGAGGTATTGTAAATTGTAATGGTTTATGGGTGTAAGAATGTGGAAATTGATGGAGAAGGGTGATGGTTTTAAATGGACCATGGGTTCGGCCATGGTATATGGCCGAACCCCATGGGAAAACTTTGATGAATTAAGTGTTTTGGAAACCATGAAAAGAATGGGAAGTATGGCATGACTAAGTGAGTCATTAATGGACTCAAGAAAATGTACCAAATTGATGATCAAAATTGATGGTTTGAATTGCATGATGTAAACCTCCTCATGGGAGGGCTTATTATGGATCTAAATGTGGTGAAAAAGACCCAAGAAAAGTGGGGATTAGGTTGAATTAAAGGGGCTGATTTTAGTAAAATCCATGACCCAATTTGTGAGCCATTTGATGGGCTAAACTTGGGTTTATGTATGTGGTTAATTAATGTAGATTAAGTTAAGGAAAAGGGTTGTTTTAATAATGTTATGTCACTAATGGACTTGAGTGTATGGATCAATTATGAACAAAAAATGTACATAGTTAGGTGAATCTTTAACCATGGAAAAGAGGTAGTGGCAAAATCGTAAATAATGGCCAAATTCAAGAACCTCATAGGAGATGATCATGGGCTTAGGGAATCTAAGTAATAACCTTATGTATGACTAATGAAGCCTAGGGTGGCTGGTTTGTAGACTTGTGTGATTAAAATGTTTAATGGATTAAATGGGACCCACGAAACCTAGTTAGTGAGGTTCGGTCATGATGTATGGCCGAACCCCACTAAGGCATGATTAATGGACTTAATAATGGTTAAAAACATGGACTAATTGATAATGTATCATAAGGTACCGGACATCGCAAGCGGTGCGTGATCGGTGACCGGATTATCGGATGAAAGAGAAAAAGGACGCTAGTCAATATTCGGTAGGATTCCTACCTTTTTGTAAGCCATGGATTGAGTGATGGTTTCTTTGAATTATTTTGGAAATTATATGGTTTGTTTTAAGATGGGTTTTGGATTTAGAATTATGTGATGTTTTCCTTTAATTTATTTTGGTAATCATGTGGTTGTTTTTAAGATGGGTTTTGGATTTTGGTATTATGTGATGGGTTTCCTTTGATTTATTTCGATAATCATGGGATTGTTTTAAGATGGGTTTATGACTATGATTTATATATATTACGTGGCATGTGGCATATACATCTCATGCATGACATGGGAGGGATATGGTATGGGAAGGATGAAATGAAACTGGAGTCCATGCTCCGTCGGGGCGACCGAGAAGCAAGCATGGGGATATCTTGATGTGTTTCATCCATCAAGAGGGATATTATGAGATATAACCGGAGTCCATGCTCCGTCGGGGCGACCGAGAAGCAAATATGGGGACACCTTGACGAGGCTTTGCCGTCAAGGGGGATGATGTGTGACTGTTTATATCTTAACGAGGTTTTTGCCGTCAAGGGGATGATCTGTGACTGTTTATATCTTGACGAGGTTTTTACCGTCAAGGGGATGATTTGTGACTAGTTATATCTTGACGAGGTTTTTCCGTCAAGGGGATATGGCATCATGATAGTAAAGATGATGGGTGGGATTCATAACACAGACACCCATGGCATGACATTCATCTTATAGTTTTCCTTATATGATTTCATATGTGGTTGTTATTACTAATCCATGTGCTAGCCCTATTCGGAGTCCTACTGGGCGCGTTGTCTAACGCCCTACTTCTACCCTAGCTGATGACACAGGAGATGGCGGAAACGGAGGAGGAGACGGGAGCCAAGCTTAGGATATTGGGAAAGCGAGCTGTTTAGTTTATTTAAGTTTTATTTTGGAAATGTAATTTTGAGTAACTTAGCTCGTCGGAATATAATAACTTAAATTACTTGCTATGTTTTGGATTTTATTTTGGACAGTACGATTTAGTGGTATTTTAGTAATTAAATGGATGTTTCTTCCCTACTATCTGAAAATTTGTAGGATAGTCTCGATGGAAATTTCTGCACTTAGTTAATATTGTAATGGCCCGAAATTTTTAAATCATAAATATGGGGTTATTATTTATTTTTAATGGTGGAAATAGGAAATTTGATGGAATAAATGGTAAATGGACCAAAATTTGGACAAAGGCCCAACTAGGGCCCAATGGATTATGGATTGGATTTAAGTTTACTTAAAGGGTCAATGGTGGTCAATTGGGCCAAGAAATGGTCAAATTGGGCCCAATACCCATTTGGGACCCAATGGATTAAGATGATTTAAGCTTTAGGGTAAATGGGTAAGATGGAAATGTAATTGGGCCATGGGTCCAATGGTGATCCAATTGGAATGAATTGAATGGGTTCAAATCACCTAAATTAATTTGAAGTTGACAAAGGTGATATGGTCCAATGGGACCCACCTCCACCTCACCAAGTGAGGTGGCGTGTGGACCAAGAATTGGTGGGGCCGGCCACCATGGTTGAATTGGTCAACCATGGGTGGATACATGGAGGGAATTTAAGGAAAGGTAATTAGATTAAATAAGAAATAATTATCCTAGGCTAAGGATTTAATTAATCACATTAGTTAAGTTGGTCAAATAAGTCAAATGGTGGTTTTTAACAAACACAAACCACCCAAAGAAACACACCAACGTTGGCTTTGTGGTGGTTGGGATAACCACCACCATAAAACATAAAAATATCTTATGGGGTTGGTGAGGAAAAAGTAATGGTGGAGTAAAGTTTAAGAAAACAAAAAGGAGTTGTTCTTCTCTTATCTCTCAAACCCTAAATCTCATTTCACTCTCTTGCTCTCCCACACCACCGTCCCTCATCTCTAAGGAAAAAGAAGAAGAAAATTAAGAAAGGAAGAGGAGAAGAGAAGAAAGAAGAGAAGAGGTGCAAGCATGGTCCACCATTCTAAGGTCAAGATCTACCATTTTCTTCTCATCATCTCCTCCTTTCCCTCTCTCAAGCAAACCCTACCATGGCCAAACCCAAGCTTGGGGGTTTCTCATCTTAATCAAGCATCCTAGCCGATTAAAGAAGGAGAGGAAGGAGAAAGGAGGCTAAGGAAGCCGACGGGAGCTGCAAAAGTCGGAGGAGGCGTCGGATTATAAGTATTTTCTTAAACAAGAAATTTTGGATTTTTAGGGTTTAAGATTTGGGATTCATTTTGTAAATTTAATGGTGGCCAAATGATTTTACGCCATGGATTTTAAATCCACCAATTTGAAGGATGGAAAGTGGACAAAACCCTAATGGGTAAATTAGGGTTAGTTTAAGGAAAAATAAATGGATTAAGGAATGTAATGTAATTAAGTTATTAAGCATGAAATTATGTGGAATTGGAAGGTAATGTGTTATTTTCTTAGGGTTTTAAGGAATGGAGGACATTGTGAAATTTAAATTAATTAAGAATGGAAGCATGGAGAATGGTTTAGAATTTTAAGTGCTTAATGATTAAATGTTGCAAATTTTAAAAGAATTATGAGGGAGTTTATGAATGATGTGAATGATGTGGTGGCCTTAAAAAGGCATGAATGGATAATGAACCCTATGGTGATCCTATGGTGGATTAATGGTTATGAATTATGAAAAAATAAATGGGAAATGTGGGTGGTGTTGATGGACCAAAAGGGACCCAATGTTATTAGTTGTAATGGGAATATGGCTAGGTTTATGGACTTGAATGTGATTAACAATGATGATTTAAGTGTATAAATTAAACCCTTCATGGAAGGGCTTGTGATGGGTGCAAATGTGGTAAATAGGCCTAAGAAAATAATGGGAAATTGGGATGGACTAAGTATTTTGGAACCATGGAAAACAAATGGGGAATGTAGCTAAGTTGATGGACTCAAAATATATTTAATGTTGGTGGTTTTGGAATGTACCAAAATGAACCTAATGTTGATATTTGTAATGGACTCCAATGTAGTAAAAGATGAGGGTTTAAGTGTGTGAATTAAACCCCTTCATGGAGGGACTTGTGATAAATTCAAATGTGTAACAATGGACCCAAGAAAAATGGGAAAAGGACACCATGGGTTCGGCCATGGTGTATGGCCGAACCCATGGCCCAATTGTGAGCATTTTGATGGGTTAAATTGGAGGGTGAATGATGTTTATGGCCTCCAAAGGGTATGAATGGATAATGGACTCAATGTGGTTTAAATGCAAGAGGTAAACCCCATGGGAAGATTTGATGAATTGGATATTTTGAAACCATGACCTATTGTATGAACCATTTAAAGGGTTAAGTATGGGGTTTTGGATGGGTTTAAATGAATAACGGTTAGGTGAATTAAAGGGCTAATTTTAATGATGTTATGTCATGATTAAATGGGTCATTAAGGGATTGAATTAATGATCAATTATGGGCTTTAAGTAGGCATGAATGAATGAGTAATTAATCATGTAAAGGAGTAGTGGCAAAAATGATTTATGGGCTTAGAAATAGTTAAAACATGGACTAATGGTTAATATGTAATAAGGTACCGGACATCGCAAGCGGTATGCGGATCGATGATCTGGTCTATCGGGAGGAAACGAAAGAAAGAACGCTAGTCGGTATTTGGTAGGATTCCTACCTTTTTGTAAGCCCTGGATTGAGTGATGGTTTCTTTGAATTATTTTGGAAATTATATGGTTTATTTTTAAGATGGGTTTGGATTTTGGTATTATGTGATGAGTTTCCTTTGATTTATTTTGATAATCATAGAATTGTTTAAAGATGGGTTTTATGCCTATGATTTACATATATTACATGGCATATGGCATCTACATCTCATGCATGGCATGGGAAGGATATGACAGGGGGCTACTTGTGTTGATGTTACCTTGATGAGTGCTTTGCCGTCAAGGGGAATACTTGTGTTGTTGTTACCTTGATGTGTGCTTTGCCGTCAAGGGGGATACTTGTGTTGATGTTACCTTGATATGTGCTTTGCCGTCAAGGGGGATACTTGTGTTGATGTTACCTTGATGAGTGTTTTGCCGTCAAGGGGGATATGGCATTGAGATAGTAAGGATGATGGGTGGGATTCATAACACAGACACTCATGGCATGGCATTCACTTTATAGTTTCATTATATGATTGTCTACCAGTTTTCACTATATTATTATCAGTATGCTTGTTATCACTAATCCATGTGCTAGCCCTACTCGGAGTCCTACTGGGCGCGTGGTCTAACGCCCTACTTCTACCCTAGCTAATGACGTAGGAAATGCCGGAGCAGAAGGACGAGACGAGAGCCAAGCTTAGGAGCTTGTAAAGGCAGACTAATTATTTTATTTAAGTTTATTTTGGGAAATGTGTATTTGTATAGTTTAGCTTGTCGGATTGTATAATTCAGATTACTTGCTATATGTTGGGTTTCTATTTTGGAACGTTGAGATGTTGAGATGTTTTGGTAATATTATGAAATCTTCCGTGCTATCTAAAAGTTGTAGGTTAGCCTCTATTGTAATTTCCGTACTTAGGGTAGTATTCCTTAAGCTTACGTCTACGTGTGAACCGTTCTTCGTGGACTTCGTTCCACGCACACGTAGGGTTGGCTAGTTAAGGGCCGGGCTTTAGAAGCTCGGACTTAACTCGCGTCGTGACGTTCGCGCCCTTTGTCACTATTGATTTCAAAAAAAAAAAAAATAGACTCTGATTTTCGGTGAAAAGGGGCGGGCGTTACAGTTGGTATCAGAGCGAACTCGGAAGAATGAATCTCTCGAAGTAAGACTAAAACGGTTGCGTGTCTCACTGACAGCTAAGAATCCCAACTGACCGACTCTTCGGAGTCCGCTACACGGGGGCCGGGTTAATTTACTTCGATTGACTCAAACTGAAGTATTCAGTCCGAGAACAACGTTTGACGAGAAGGAATGATAGCAAGGGAAGAAAAATTCATTCTAAGTTAAATTTATCAAACATAGCAAAGTAGGATGCATTTCCACGGTATTTCCAGATTTGAACAACAAATTATAGGAATTTAGAGATTCCCCCCCAGAAACAAAGGAAAAACAAGTGTGCTTATTTGGCAACTTTCCCCAAACAAAATACATTGTGTTATACATAAGAAATTCCCCAAAACATGGATTGGTTTTATTGGAAATTGTTGTTGATGATTTTTGGTGTTCTATTGTATTCTGTGAATACAGATATGTCAAGTGATGGGGAGTGTACGGAATTATGGGATAAGGAAACCCCTAGCTGTTCCATAGATTTGGTGTCCGTTTCTAGCATAGAAGTTGGCATGGACTTTCAGGAGGGACCTTCCGAGAAAGATGAAGAGAATTTAGCATCTCTTCCTGAAGAGGATGTGGAAGACTTTCCGACGATAAGAGAGTTGGTAGGGGAAATAGAACCCAATTATATGTGCGAGTTGTGCAACCAGGTTGGGCATAACCGCACATACTGCCCCTACCCTCTTGAAGTGGTATGCCCAGTTTGTGGACTACATGGACACGGGAAAGAAGGACTAACTGTTCTTATATTGGAGGATAATTAATGATTTTAGGGTTTTAAATGAATGAAATAGGTGTGATATTAAATTGCACAAGCATACTTTTATTGTGAGTGCATGTGAATATACATGTATTGAATTCTTATTGTTGAGTGTATGAAGTGATGAAATGAGGAATGACTAATAGTTATGATCATACTAATTAAGTGAGGAAAGAGTATGTAAAAATGTGCAATGATGAACTACATGCATCAAATGATAATAAGAGGCATGAACTTTTGATGTGGGTTATATGTTGTACATGTTTTTGAGTGAGATAAATGTGAATAAAAAGGGTGGGGAGTTTTTGATAATGTGATTTATGGGTATACTTGGGGGATGGTACAATGGTTTTTAGAAATGGCTTTTATATTGGTGATGACCCATGGCTTGATAATTTGTCGTGACCCAAGTGAAGAGATTTATCTTATGACATATAATGGGTGATGATGTAAACACTTTGTGAGGGGGTATAAGAAGTTATCATATGAACAAAGTGCCATTTGAGAGATGTTGGATAAACAATGTACTTGAAAGAGACCGGAATGCATGGGTTAACTTGCCACATGAAACTCGTGAGAGGATGACACTATGAGGATAATGTGAAGGGTCTGGCATGCAAAGACTAATATGTTGTATGAAAATCTTGTATGTATAATGCAATTGCATTCTCCCAATGTGTAGTGCAGATCGCCAGTGTGTTGGACAAAGGTCGGTGAGCCTGCGCTAATTGGACCTGAGTTGGTTGCGGAGACTACAGCGCAGATGAAGGTGGTATGAGAACGACATGGCAATGAGGAAACCACCTGGGAACTGGAGTCAGAGATGAGTGCCGCTCATCCGGAGCTCTTTGTATAAGATGATTTGAACCCCTACTTCGCTTGAATTTTCGGCACGAAAATTTTAAAAGAGGATTGTATTGTAATGGCCCGAAATTTTTAAATCATAAATATGGGGTTATTATTTATTTTTAATGGTGGAAATGGGAAATTTGATGGAATAAATGGTAAATGGACCAAAATTTGGACAAAGGCCCAACTAGGGCCCAATGGATTATGGATTGGATTTAAGTTTACTTAATGGGTCAATGGTGGTCAATTGGGCCAAGGAATGGTCAAATTGGGCCCAATACCCATTTGGGACCCAATGGATTAAGATGATGTAAGCTTTAGGGTAAATGGGTGAGATGGAAATGTAATTGGGCCATGGGCCCAATGGTGATCCAATTGGAATGAATTGAATGGGTTCAAATCACCTAAGTTAGTTTGAAGGTGACCAAGGTGATATGGCCCAATGGGACCCACCTCCACCTCACCAAGTGAGGTGGCGTGTGGACCAAGAATTGGTGGGGCCGGCCACCATGGTTGAATTGGTCAACCATGGGTGGATACGTGGAGGAATTTAAGGAAAGGTAATTAGATTAAATAAGAAATAATTAACCTAGGCTAAGGATTTAATTAATCACATTAGTTAAGTTGGTCAAATAAGTCAAATGGTGGTTTTTAACAAACACAAACCACCCAAAGAAACACACCAACGTTGGCTTGGTGGTGGTTATCCCAACCACCACCATAAAGCATAAAAATATCTTATGGGGTTGGTGAGGAAAAAGTAATGGCGGTGTAAAGTTTAAGAAAACAAAAAGGAGTTGTTTTTATCTTATCTCTCAAACCCTAAATCTCATTTCACTCTCTTGCTCTCCCACACCACCGTCCCTCATCTCTAAGGAAAAAGAAGAAGAAAATTAAGAAAGGAAGAGGAGAAGAGAAGAAAGAAGAGAAGAGGTGCAAGCATGGTCCACCATTCTAATGTCAAGATCTACCATCTTCTTCTCATCATCTCCTCCTTTCCCTCTCTCAAGCAAACCCTACCATGGCCAAACCCAAGCTTGGGGGTTTCTCATCTTAATCAAGCATCCTAGCCGACTAAAAAAGGAGAGGAATGAGAAAGGAGGCTAAGGAAGCCGATCGGAGTGGCAAAACTCGAAGGAGGCGTCAGATTGTAAGTATTTTCTTAAACAAGAAATTTTGGATTTTTAGGGTTTAAGATTTGGGATTCATTTTGTAAATTTAATGGTGGCCAAATGATTTTATGCTATGGATTTTAAATCCATCAATTTGAAGGATGGAAAGTGGACAAAACCCTAATGGGTAAATTAGGGTTAGTTTAAGGAAAAATAAATGGATTAAGGAATGTAATGTAATTAAGTTATTAAGCATGGAATTATGTGGAATTGGAAGGTAATCTGTGATTTTCTTAGGGTTTTAAGGAATGGAGGACATTGTGTAATTTAAATTAATTAAGAATGGAAGCATGGAGAATGGTTTAGAATTTTAAGTGCTTAATAATTAAATGTTGCAAATTTTAAAAGAATTATGAGGGAGTTTATGAATGATGTGGTGGCCTTAAAAAGGCATGAATAGATAATGAACCCTATGGTGATTCAATGGTGGATTAATGGTTATGAATTATGGAAAAATAAATGGGAAATGTGGGTGGTGTTGATGGACCAAAAGGGACCCAATGTTATTAGTTGTAATGGGAATATGGCTAGGTTTATGGACTTGAATGTGATTAACAATGATGATTTAAGTGTATAAATTAAACCCTTCATGGAAGGGCTTGTGATGGATGCAAATGTGGTAAATAGGCCTAAGAAAATAATGGGAAATTGGGATGGACTAAGTATTTTGAAACCATGGAAAACAAATGGGGAATGTAGCTAAGTTGATGGACTCAAAATATATTTAATGTTGGTGGTTTTGGAATGTACCAAAATGAACCTAGTGTTGATATTTGTAACGGACTCCAATGTAGTAAACGATGAGGGTTTAAGTGTGTGAATTAAACCCCTTCATGGAGGGACTTGTGATAAATTCAAATGTGTAACAATGGACCCAAGAAAAATGGGAAAAGGACACCATGGGTTCGGCCATGGTGTATGGCCGAACCCATGGCCCAATTGTGAGCATTTTGATGGGTTAAATTGGAGGGTGAATGATGTTTATGGCCTCCAAAGGGTATGAATGGATAATGGACTCAATGTGGTTTAAATGCATGAGGTTAATGCCATGGGAAGATTTGATGAATTGGATATTTTGAAACCATAACCTATTGTATGAACCATTTAAAGGGTTAAGTATGGGGTTTTGGATGGGTTTAAATGAATAAGGGTTAGGTGAATTAAAGGGCTAATTTTAATGATGTTATGTCATGATTAAATGGGTCATTAAGGGACTGAATTAATGATCAATTATGGGCTTAAGTAGGCATGAATGAATGAGTAATTAATCATGTAAAGGAGTAGTGGCAAAAGTGATTTATGGGCTTAGAAATGGTTAAAACATAGACTAATGGTTAATATGTAATAAGGTACCGGATACCTAGTCAACCCTACCTCAAACCCTAAAACCCTAAATCCTAAACCCAAAAACCCTAAACCCTAAATACCAAAACCCTACCTCAAACCCTAAAGCCCTCAAACCCAAAAAACCTTTAACCCTGAACATAAACCCAAACATCTAAACCCTGAACCCTAAAACCTAAAAGCTAAACCCTAAACCCTAAACCCTAAACTGTAAACCCAAAAACTGAACCCTAAACCCTAACCCCAAACCCCTAAAACCTTAAAATCCTAAACCCTAAACCCTAAACTGTTAACCCAAAAACTAAACCCTAAACCCTAAACCCTAAACCCCTAAACCTTAAAACCCTAAACCCTAAACTGTAAACCCAAAAACTGAACCCCAAATCCTAAACCCTAAACCCCTAAAACCTTAAAACCCTAAACCCTCAAACCCAAAAACCCAAAAACCCTAAACCCCAAGTACTAAAACCCTACCTCAAACCCTAAAACCCAAAAAACCTTAACCCTGAAACAAAACCCAAACATCTAAACCCTGAACCGTAAACCTAAATGCCTAAAACACTAAAACCCTAAACCCTAAACCCCAAACCGTAAACCCTAAACCCTAATCCCTAAAACCTAAACCCTAAAATCATAAAACCCTGAAACCCAAAAACCCCTAAACCTAAAAAAAACCCTAAAACCCTAACACCAAAAACCCCTAAACCCTAAACCTCAAACCCTAATGCTAAAAAA
>JAAGOE010000347.1:0-23042 GCA_013350335.1 Chimonanthus salicifolius
TTAAAACTGAGTTCAGAGCTGAGCTTAGGGCTGAGATGAAAGATATGTTCACCAAATTTCATGTATTCGTGCTTCAAGTCTTGCAGGAAAGAGACGCTAGCAAGAAACGAAAAGAAGAGTCCCACATCGGGAACATTACAATTCACACAATGATTGGGATGATGATGAAGTCGAGCAATTTGTTATCCCCACCCACCCACCTAATCAAAATCAGAAGATGCTTGAGATTCTCGTCGACCTTTTAAGACCAAAGATTACCGATCCAAGGTCGAACTTCCGTCCTTCAATGGTCTTCTCCACATTGAAGAGTTTATGGAATGGATCACAACGGTCGAGTGTTTCTTTGAATACATGGGAGTCCCTGAAGCCAAGCAGGTTCAGTTGGTTTCTTTCAAACTGACTGGAGGTGCTTCATCTTGGAGGGAGCAAATTTGCTCCCTCCAAGATGAAGCACCTCCAGTCAGTTTGAAAGAAACCAACTGAACCTGCTTGGCTTCAGGGACTCCCATGTATTCAAAGAAACACTCGACCGTTGTGATCCATTCCATAAACTCTTCAATGTGGAGAAGACCATTGAAGGACGGAAGTTCGACCTTGGATCGGTAATCTTTGGTCTTAAAAGGTCGACGAGAATCTCAAGCATTCTTCTGATTTTGATTAGGTGGGTGGGTGGGGATAACAAATTGCTCGACTTCATCATCATCCCAATCATTGTGTGAATTGTAATGTTCCCGATGTGGACTCTTCTTTTCGTTTCTTGCTAGCGTCTCTTTCCTGCAAGACTTGAAGCACGAATACATGAAATTTGGTGAACATATCTTTCATCTCAGCCCTAAGCTCAGCTCTGAACTCATTTTAAATTCATTGAGTTGAGTGGTGATATCGATTTTTGTCGGATGCCATCGAGATTTTTCTCTTCTTTTTTTTTTCCAGCTTACCGACGAGAAGCGGGATCGTCTCTGAACAACAGAGATCTTGGCTCTGATCCACTTGATGTAGCGGAAGCGAAGAAGAAAACAAATAACTTATCAGTCCTGACAAATATTGGGCCACACTTATACTCTTCACACATGTGGAGGTTTAAGTTACAGAGTTGGGTGTCTGGCACTTGTGGCGAATGGACTTTAGGGCCGACTTTAGTAAAATACGAATGGGAAAGAAAGAAAAGGGGAAAGAAGAAGAGGGTGGCGACAGAAAAGAAGAAGAAGGGTAGAAAGGATGGAACAAGATGAAAGGAAGAAGAAAGAGCAGCAGCGAGAAGGGTCGAGAAGGGAAGACAGTACCTGGGTTAGTGGTGAAACTGGTTCAGGGTGTAGCAGGTGTAATGGCCCAGGTCAACAAAATGGTTATGGGAATAAGAGGATATATGAATCGTACGATTTTACGATTTTAGATTCACGATTCACACCTCTAAACCAATTTCGATACGATTCGAGTTTGATAACATTAGGTAAAATTGGAGAATACCATACACTTGGAGCATTGGAAATATTTGTAAGTTCCATGCTCACAAGGGGTGTGATAATATGTTTGAGTGAATGTTGCTTTGTGCACATTCCAATGCATAGTTGGGTAAGATTATGGTTTGACATCTTTATGCCTATATGTGATTGATATGAATATATTGTATCAGATACATATGTATGAGTTTCTCATGTTCCCTATGATTATATGTTTACTATAATTGAGAATTCATAGATTTGATGTGTTAAAGTATGATAGAATGTATGACAAATCAAGATTGCCCAAAATGTGTAATGTAGGGCCTTGATAACTTCTCATCCTTGTGTATGTTATGAGTAATGTATGTATCAACTGAATCTCATGACTGTGAATTCTTAGATAGGTAACTCATATAATAAGCATGATGAATTATTTTAATGCCATGCTTGGATTAATTGATGATGTGTACATCACAAGTGAGTACCTATGTTGATAATGGTTATAGTGTATTGACCTAACCATGTGTAGAACGAATTTCCATGATTTGAAGAAGAACTGGTAAAGGGTTAGACTAAATGATATGGATGAGTTAAGGACAAGTGTCTTAGAACCTAAAGGGGCTAACTTGTGCTACAATGGGATGGGCTAGCATGATTGAGAATGCATAGAATGCAATGTAAACGCTAAGAAAGACTTGTTTGATTTCC
Source organism: Chimonanthus salicifolius (assembly GCA_013350335.1). Classification (NCBI taxonomy): domain Eukaryota; kingdom Viridiplantae; phylum Streptophyta; class Magnoliopsida; order Laurales; family Calycanthaceae; genus Chimonanthus; species Chimonanthus salicifolius. The sequence continues at coordinate 2,151 of JAAGOE010000347.1, forward strand.
CCAAAGTAAAAGTATGATCACTCTCCAATGTCAACCAAATGTGAAAATTATGTACTATGGTTGATCTGATCCACTATATGGTACGTATGCAACTGAGAGCATTGTGCCTCAGCTCGATCAAAAGATGCATTATTGTGCATCTATTTATTAAGGATGATGTAAGATGTTGAGCAAATGTGAAGGATAGAAAGAGATTGGTGGGATATACCTTCCCTAATATAGACCCTAATGCTAGATGTTGGATCTCTCAAAGGCGGCTCGAAGAGGATATAATGCCTTGAGACTCTCGATATGATGAGACATATATGTTTGTCACTCGAGTAAAGCCTAAAGTTGCTAGAAAACTGTGAAATTCTTAAGATGGACAAATGAGGACTTTAGCACTGAGATGTATGTGATTAGGTTACTTGATTATATTGAGACGTGGTATGGGTGCGTCCCTCACGTGATATTGATGATTGAGACATGGTATGGGTGCGTCCCTCACGTGATATTGATTATATTGAGGCATGGTATGGGTGCTCCCTCACGTGATATTGATGATTAAGGATATTGATTATATTGAGACGTGATATGGGTGCGTCCCTCACGTGATATTGATGATTGAGACGTGGTATGGGTATGTCCCTCACGTGATATTGATAACGTTATGCCTCAGTCCATTGAAAAAGGAACTGTCAAAGCATTAGATCATTGTGTCTCATCTTTGTCTAGTTAAAAGGATGAGATAAGTATATAGATTCTATAAATTAGGCCTAGAGTAGCCGTGAGACCGTGGGAACCTCAATATGAGCATACGGAGACTCTGGCATTGAGATGTATATGTGACTATGTATATGTGACTTAGTCACTTGATATTGAGACGTGGTATGGATTCGTCCCTTATGTGATTATGATGGTTGACTGACAGTTCCAGAGGGAGATTCGGGACAGTGGAGTCCGCTACGGAGACTTGGTCCCATAGAGTTGCCGTCGAGGAGTAGTCCCTCACATGCTACGCGCTAGAGGGCGCTCTCACGGATATTTAACACACTTGATGTGCATTGATGCGCAAAGCTAGATATTATTTTACCCCATGGGGGTGGTGCTAGCTTTGTTAACGCGGTCTGACAGCCTAAGAGCTTGACTGAATCACCCATGAGTGAAGGAATGCAGAGCGAGGTAGATTTGATCACGCCAGTCGTGGGTCTCCCGCTTAGTAAGTCAAAGGCCCTAAGTCTTGCTAGGGGTCGTGATATATTTATGATATGATATGATGATTTGATATTATTGCGACAATCACGTAGTGATTCATTCGAGTGTTGTTTCTACGAATAGAAAATCTCATTGTAGATGATGTGCCCCTGGATTAGTTATGCCCATGGATGGATTATACCCATGGAGGGATTATATTCATAGATGGTTATTACCCAAGGATATATGATACTTTGATAGAGTGTTACCAAGGATGGATGCGTATACCCATAGATGGTTATTACCCAAGGATATATGATACTTACTGATAGAGTGTTACCAAGGATGGATGCGTATACCCATGGATGATGGTTCCCATGATGGTTTGGATTCATGCCGGATGTTGGTCTTATGGTAGACATGTTGGTCTCATAGTAGACATATTGGTCTTATGTTAGACATATTGGTCCCATGATAGACATATTGGTATGATGGTAGGCATGTTGGTCTCATGGTAGACGTATTGGTATTACGGTAGACATGTTGGTCCCATAGTAGATGATTGGTCTATAGACCTGTTGTTCCTATGATAGGCATATTGGTTCTACGAATGTATGAATTATGTCTATGGATAGATAATACCCATAGAGTGATTATATTCATGGATGATTATTACCCATGGATAGATGATACTCACTGATGGAGAGTTACCAGAGATGGATGATGAATCTCATGGATGTTGTTCCCATGGAAGGCATATTGGATTCATGTCTAGATATTGATTATATGGTAGGCATATTGACCCCATGATAGATATAATGGCCCCATGGTAGACGTATTGGTCTCATGGTGAACGTGACGGTTCTATGGATTGATATTATTTTTCCATGGATGGTTATTCCCATGGAGGGCATTGAGACCATGGATGAGAATTGTATACCGTAGATAGATATTCCCACAGAGACATTAATTCCATAGAGGATTGGACCCATGTTTAGAATATTGTCCCCGAAGAGGGATGTATTTATGTTCCGGTATAGGTCCCATGGTTAGGTTTATCCCATGGGTGACATTGACCCTATGGTTGGTATAGACCCGTGATAGATGAGATCTAATCTATTGATGAGGCCTACGATAGGGCAATTAGAATGTTTTGATGTGACATCATGAATAGCACGGGTTAGTGCCATGAAATAAATGAATTTAGAACTATGCAGGATCTGATTTCCACTGGAGTACGTAGGCAGCTGATAATTCAGTTCGATCAAATCAAGGGTCTAATAAGTGCTGGGATCCGTAGAAATCTCGCAACACGTGTAGGTGTCACGTGTTTGGACTATGAGTTTGTATGCTTCAGAGTTAAAAAAAATATTATTGTTTCTCACGTGTCCATTGGGTCGGACCGTAACAGCAAGGGCAGAAAGAAGGAGAAGGCACTTGAAGGAGGTGAAATCTGCAGAGGCGAGGCAATGATTGTTTGCAGTGAAACAGCGAGGAGAGGCGGAAGCGACTGGTAGCTTGGGATAAAGCCCAAGTCTTGCTTGCAGTGGTGATTTCTCTTGGGATGAAGCCCAAGATCCAATGATGTGAAGGCTGGAACGAGCCAGCAAAGGATATTCGTCTGCAACTAAGGTGAAGATGGAGGATAAGTGCTCGAAGACAAAAGGAGATAATCAAATCTTGTTCATTTCATCGTAATCGAAAGAGGTATCCCTTTTTCTTACATCTATTGGTATTTATAAGAAAACTAAAAACTCAAAATAGAAGAGACTCTATGACCGACTGTAATAACGGATTTGGAAGGCCACGTCAGTGGTTTCCAATCCTACAACAACTTCTAATCTCATCATAAACTCTTAAACAAAATAGGAAAGCCACCGACCTGACTTTCTTACAATGACTCTGAAAATAAAATACTAAAATAATTGGGTCTTTGCTGCGTGTCCTACATCACTTTTAGTTTGGTTTTAGCAGTTTTTTTTATTTATTTAGTTAAAGGTAGCAAGGGCAAAATTGGGCATGTGTTTATTTGTAATCTTAAAAAACTAATGTATGCTTCATACGAATGGATGAATAAGAATTGAAAGTTTTAGCTACCTCTGTGCGATGAGAATACCTTGGTGGAATCCAAGATTTGGTGACAAACCAAGGGCGAGACGCCACAGACTGTGTGAAACCTCCATAACCAGGTACTCTATCTTCTCTCTTCTCCTTTCTTCTCTCTCTTTTCCTTTTCCTTTTTCTTTCTTTGCTGCTGAAACCTTTAGAACCATCCCACAATGCTGTCACCTACCTCTTATCTTCTTCCTGTTATTATCCAATCACCCCAACAACTACCCTGCAATCGCCTAGCCAGACTATCTTCCTGCTGCAACCATAAGCCCTCTGGGACCCTTTCCAAGCCTTCGTCCCTCCCCTTAAGTCCTCTTATTGTTGTTGTCACCACTTATTTCTTGTTCCCTAGCAGTCGTCTCCACCTGTAGCCTTTCCCCTTTTGCCACTATCTCCAGTTCCCTCCATTGTGCTGCCGTGACCTTATTTGTTGTTGTGTCCTTCATAATCTCACCCATGTTTACTGTAACCTCTTAACACCTTTCCACTTTAGTCATCTACCCACTTTAAGCCCCGCTACCTTGTCATTAGCCATATCTTAATCCCTTTTGGTGATGGATCAACATATTCATTGAAACTAATAAGCCCCTTTGTTTTGAAAGATCCCGCCACGTTTGGTAATTAGGCCTAAATCATTATATAATTGTTTACACTGAGTTCTGAGAATTTAATTGAATTATTTGTCGCTTATTTATATTATTTAATTGCCATTATTAATGATTCATTAATTTCAATCCTTTTAGATTTAGAGTGCATTATTTTCATCTCTTTTAGTCTTTTCATAACCGCATTAGGCGTTTAGGGCTTCCCTAGTAGTGTCCTGCATCAATTTGTTTCAAGCAAATTAATTCTAGATTGCTAGAATTCTTACTCGTGTGAGATTTGCATAGTGTTAAATTTTGCATAAGAAAATCTTGACCGTATTCCATTCTTTTAGTGAGAGTTGGAGTTATAGTTCATCAATTCGAAGCTCCATTTGCCCGTACAACTGAGGTCAATGATCGAGTGGTGTTATTTTATTGAAGTTGATCAGAGGATCTCCTTTGACTTTTCATTCTTTGAGTTCAGATTTTTTTTTAGCGGTAATAAAACAATGATGCATTAATATGAAAATGGAAGTAGAAAGAACCAAAAACAAAAATAACAAAGAGAGTTTAGGAGATGTAAACCCTACAAAGTGGAAAAGAAAATACAAATCAAAATATAGAACCCAACCCCTGAAGCTCCAGTTGCCCGTACTACTGAGGTCAATGATTGAGTGGTTTATTATTGAAGTTGATCCGAAGATCTCCTTTGACTTTTTATTCTTTGAGTTCGGGTTTTTTTTTTTTTTTTGGAATGGTAACAAAATGATAATGCATTAATATTTAAAACGGAAGTAGAAAGAACCAAAGACAAAAACAACAAAGAGGGTTTAGAGATGTAAACCCTACAAAGAAGAAAAGAAAACACAAATCAACCCAAAACATAGAACCCAACCCCCAAAGAAGCAAAACCAGACCATGAGACACAACCAATACAATCAAGACAGCTCGTATGACCCCTCCCACTCCATCAGTCACAGATAGAAAACACCAGGAATGATGAGTCAACTCCATGCTTCGCAAGGCATTGGATTTGTATCAATTCAAGCTCAATCTTGTGAAATTCTACTTTCTTAAAGTATGGAGGCATAAATAGGCATTAAACCAATCTTACCCTTCATTAAAAGCTCTCCCTAAGACACTCAACAAGGCTAATTTTGAACAATGATGGTGTCGCACATTCTCAGGAACATATGCAACAGAAATCATAAAATCTACTACAAAAATAGCCCCAGGATGTGGAAATAAGAATTACCTTCATACGACGCTCCCTCAAGGCAAGCAAACCAGCCTCAGTACAAATAGCCTTGATATCAGCACCAGAAACTCATCCTTGGTCATCACAAATTCTTCCAAGTTGACATCATCGGCTAACGTCAGCCTGGACGTGTGTACTAGCATTCAACAAACTTAAGTGGAATTTAAGAAGGAAAAAGGGGGAGGGAACAAAAGATCAAACAATGGACATGGGTGTGGATCATCCACTAACAAATCAGAAACAAGAAAACTGTCACAATGATTTGCATCAGATCAACATATAGCTAAACCCATGCATTAATACCTGAAAAATGCGCCGCCGGGTCTTTATTGTCAGGAAGAGGAAATTCAATTTTGCGATCTATTCTGCCAGGACGAAGCAAGGCAGGATCAAGGCTTTCAATTCTGTTTGTTGCAAGAATCCTTTGACATCCCCTCTTGAATCAAAACCATCCAATTGATTTAGCAGTTCCAACATGGTCCGCTGGATTCACGCTCACCTCCAGAATGGGCATCGTACCTATAAAAAAGGCAGTATCATAGAGAGTCACAAGGACTAATAGTACAGTTAATAGTGAGCAAGGATGAAGCCAAGTTAGCAGAAAGCGGGAGTAAACCTTTTTGTGCCCACTGCATCAATTTCATCAATAAATACTATTGATGGAGAAAGATCATCAGCAACTCTAACAACTCCCTGACCAACTTTGGACCATCTCCCAAATATTTCTGAATCAATTCGCTTCCGACAACACGCAAGAAAGTGGCCGATGTTGAGTTTGCAACAGCCTGAAGAGAGAGAAAATATATCATGTGCTCATGATCTGAAAGCATGAGATATTTAACTGCTTATCTATTCCATCAAAAAAAAAACTTAACAACTTTGAATGTCTGAGTTCCTTTCTTCAGTTTACATACACCATTTCTAGAGCTTTTCAAAAATAGTAATCAAAATGGCACAAAGTGAACTGGGTGCAAGTGATTTGGCTAGTGTCACAGTCCAAATAAAGAGTATATTTCACTGTTATTGCCAGTTAGGAGATCTATCAGTTCCTGGTAAGATTTTAGGTTATGAACCCGATGGACTTTTCACCCTTCCACCTTAATTTGAAGGCTGCTGCATCATGTGGCTAGTCTAAATAAAGAGTATCTTTCAATGTTATTGTTAATCACAACATCCATCTCTGTTATCGTTATTTTTTCAAGTGGACATAAAATATCTTCATCATCATTGAACCTAATTATCCCATCCATCTAGAGTTGGTTTCTGCAATTGGGATTGGCATGTTTCTTTTTTCTGTGGGCTTGCAGCCTATCTAACACCGATAGGACTAGCACTTACACCCTTGAGGTTGCAAGAATGAACACTTACCAACTGCAATAGAGGTTCTCATACTTCTCATTCAAAGCATCATAATCTCATACTGAACCCAATGACTGAAAGGTGTTATTCAGTACATGAATGTGCACCAGCACACATACAGACACGGAGAGAGAGAGAGAGAGAGAATCTCATTCTGGATGGATTACAGACAGAGACCAATTTGATCAGAAACTAACAGGAATTTGAAAACATAATATAGGTACAAGAAATAAGTACTATCACATATGGTACATAATGTTTACAAAAATACTTCTCTTAAAATTTACGATCATAGAATTTTTTTTTTTTTTTTTTTTCTTGTGGGAACGACTAGAGTGATAGTTACAAACATAGTGGTCAAAACACTAAAGGTTATGATTTGAATCTCATGACCTGAGTACAATTTCTATAGACAATGATTTCAGTCTTATGCTTAAATCACAATTTCTAAAACCTTATTTGAGTTTCACTAAAATACAATTTCTCCTTTATGATCCAAGTCCATTTTCAAAACATTGGCCTTGTAGCAAGACTACATGATTGCATGTAATTTAAATCCACAGACATGAGCTGCTTTTTGTGATCTTGAAGAATGTTTACATATATGACAATCTATATTGCATGGATACTTCAAAATGTGTAACATACATGTCTTAGACACTTGCAAACACTAACATACGCTAGACACTTGTAGACACTCATACATATTCTTCATGGACAATTTTAGTGCTTTTTAACATTGTTTTCTAAGATGACTAAAATATTACATCACCTTTCCCCTCTCAAAACCTAATTAAAATATCAACATATTTTGTCACGCCCCGCTTTCAACACTTGGACGAGCATGATCTGACTGTACAAAATTACATCACCTGCTGCCCTAAACGGGTCTTACATCAAAAATATGTGGCTAAAATCAAAACAAACATATTACATTGACAAGCCACCAAAAATTCCTCAAGCCGACAACCTGCTCGATGACATAATATCTCATTCGAGGCTTTCCAAATAACTCAAAGGGACAGACATTACTCACATAAGGATTCCTAAACGCATCATTTACTCACATTCCCATAAAAATCAGATTGAAGCGTTCTCAAAATTAATCCATACTTGAACTATTATCCAAGTCTTCACAAATAAATAAAACAAATAAATAAGTTTCTCAAGTCTCAAACAAATAAACAACAATCTTATAACCTAAATAATAAATTCTGCACTAAGTGTTTCTACGAATTCTTCATCGACTCCTCGCCTTCTAAGATCAATTGTGATTATCGTCCAGACCCAAGTCCAAGAGATTGCCTGCAGTGTAAGGGATGAGCTCCATACCCAGTGAAGAAAACAATAACACAATCATAGCATATGTCATTCCTACTTTCTCAATGATATTTCAAATAAGCAAGCTAACAATTGATTACATGCTCATGCCTTTGCAAAATGCAATGCTCAATGCCAAATGCCATATTCCGACCCATTATTCCATCTACTGATATTTGGTGGTCTTCCCGACGAATCGAGGATAACACAACATCGCCTTAATGGCCTTCCCACATAAAGTGAGGATAACACAACCTACCACCAAATAACAGCCCTCATGACTTGTCACGGATATCGCATCTCATCTACCATAATGGTCTTCCCACATGAAGTGAGGCTAACAACACTACCACCGTCGTGTCTTCGTGACAATCATGGATCGCACCCTCATACCCAATGTTATGAATATAAGAATGCTATGCTCATGATATACTCAGTTATTCATAATATGCTTGTAAAATCATGGATCTCAGTCTAAAAGAGTGTAACATATCCAACATCTCATTTACCATAACATGCATATAATTCGATTGTAACATACAGAATCCAAGCATCATAATATCAAGATAATATAATCAACATTTAAACATGCCCAATCAAGATTAAATTCAATAATACCATACAAACCATCATCCATCTACGAATATAAAATTATTGGATCTTTCAATAACTTTAATGGTTAGATTCCATTATCCGGGCGGACTGAGTCTCCTCACGGCCAATAGAAAGATTAGCCAAGATCTCCCTTACACTACTGTGAGTGAGCACCGGATTACAACCATTATTAACATACACTCAGTCTATTCTAGATCCAACAATTATATTCTAGTCACACAATAAAATACCATATTCCATTGCCTAAACACATAAGAATATAAGGAATCATGTTTCAAAGTATGTAGTGAATTGTTTCCCTCACCTAGAAGTTTGTGAAGTGCAAAACGATGTACCCAAACGCTTTCCAAGAGATATCAACCTTGAGAACCAAAGTTGCTGCGAATACGATTTAAAGATTTCACGTGTTATAAAATGAGGATTGTTTATTTTTTTCGGCAATTTACATTAAGGTGAAGTATGTTGCTGCCTCAACTTAGTCCATGGGTTATTTAAAGGTCTATGGTTAAGGGTAAAGGTTGAGTTCATACATTGCATGGACGAGCCATGCTTAAGCCAACTTGGTGCTAACAAGACAATGGAAATCTTCCCTAAACAATAGTAACTGCCCTTTTAGTTACTAAATAAGTTTACTTGAAATAGAATAAGTAAAAATAACAATAGTTACAATAAACTATTTAGTAGTTTGACTAAATAGAAAGTGCCCCATATGAAAAGGTTGGAGTTTAGGGAATGCCCAACTGAAAACTTAAGGTCTAGTTATTGAATCATACCTTTAAACCTTATAAAATAGAATAATAACACTATTACCGTTAATGATAAAATAATAATAATAATTTTCCACACCATGGTTTGCTTTCTTTTCTCAAAACCAGTTTGAATAGAGTCATAAACCAACGAATTTATATTTATCTTTATAATTTAAATAACCGTAACAGGATGCTACTGTTATTGGGAAAAGAAAAGAAATATGTAAAACTGAATGAAGAGGGATAAAATTTGGACATGGGTTGGCAACACAACAAGAGGCCTTGTAGAAATACTTTGGACACTAGGTGAGAAAATAACTAAAATGACCTCTACTGGAAATTTCAAAATCCTACATTATATAATAATGTAGTAAAATAAAACAAAACTGATATAAAGGAAATTTGTTCAAATTTAAATCACATATTTTCATAGTAACATAATAAGTAATTAAATTCTGAATCAGCGTAAATAGCAAAGGAAAACTAGTCATTGCCAATTTGAGTCATAGAATACCCTTGTGAATTAGACTACATATAAAACTTGACTCAATGAAGAAAAATATATTTACTGTTTTACTCTCATAACGTGAACAGTAAACTAAAATCACTAAAGCACAATAAAAAAAACAGTTGGCACGGTGGGTTCAAATCTTAGATTTGTGAAATATGGGTTGAACACAAAAAGAGCAGTCCTTGAACATGTTTACATATTTATCCTTCCATAATCAATGGGTGCTTAGACCATGTCATCGTTGGCTGAAAAAGAATAGATCTATGAACATGACTTGGGCATCAATTACTTTAAATCCCTTAACAAAATTAATGAAAATCATAAGCAATAAAGATCCAAGGGTAATGAAAACCCATATAAACAATGAAAACAGTCAAGTATTGGAAACCAAAAGTATAAAAAAGAACTGAATGAAACTTACTTCAATATTGGATTCGGTTGGAAAGAAAACAGCTGGGTTTATTTGGTGTTATAATCAAACAAAGGTTAAATAAATGGATGGGAGCTTTCCAAGTTTCTGCTATGAATTCAATCAAGGAAAAGGGTTTTTCAGGTTTATTTCTTGAAATAAATTTGAAATCCCAAAACTGATTAATACCAATAAGTAAACAAATTGCAGTTCCAAAACGTAAAATCGGATAAGGTGATACACAATATAAGACACGAAAAAAAAAGGGAACACTGTGTACTGAGGTGATTATTACAAACAATAGCTTCACTTAATTGAATATAATGGGCATACCTTAAATTACCCAAAATAGGGAAGTATTCTGCACAAGGACAGTGGTTTTCCTACAGGTCTAGGAATCTGGATTGGGAGCCAGATGTGAGAAACAGGCTGGGTTGGTCACGGGGTAGTTCAAATCTGAAAACTAGGGAAAGGTGGGACTTCAGGCAGCAAGGGACGCTGGCGGGTTGCATAACTGGCTTCATCTGAGAAGCCTGTTGGTGACAACAAAGAGGATTTCTATGTAATAACAATAAATAGAAAGAAAAGGAAACGGAAACTACTTACCTCTGCTTGGCCTCAACGATGGAGAAGGCTGAAACGATCAAGAGATCGGAAGTGAGGAAGATACCGAGAGAGAGAGAGAGAGATGCAGTGCAAGGATCGCAAAATCGCCGGTTTCCCTCTTCCGCTTATGCTTTTAATGGCTGCTTCAGTCGGCTGCCCCAATTTCGGGAGGGAATATCGGAAGGGAAAAAGAAAGAGGAAAGGGATTTGAGTCCCATTGAAGAAAGGAAAGGAAAAGAAGGAATCCATCGGGGAGGAGAGTCTTCCGATTCTTTCGATCGGGATTTTCGGGATTTGATTAAGGAAGGAAGGAAAAGAAGGAAGGGAAGAAGTGTTGCCGTTCTTTCCCTTAGGGATTTGGGGAACCTTTTCATCGAGACTTATGGGTTTTGGGAGAGGAAAGTGTAACTTAAGAAAAAAAAATAAAAGAAACAAAACAACAAAGGGTGTGGGTCTTAAAAGCCTACACAGTTTTGGGCAAAAAATTATGTGACACCTAATTACAATTTTAAAATAAGCCTTCAACTAAAAACTTTTAAAATGAGTTTGTTTATTTATTTATAAAATTCACTCCTATGGTTAGTTCAATTATAAATGGTGAGCCCCTTTAAATTCTTGATTTAATAAATTGTCCTTTATTAATTTAGTCACTCATCAATTAAATTATAGACACTTAAAAACTGGAATTTATTTATTGATTTTGAAATTTTAAATAAAATATTTCCAATTGAAATTCTAACCTAGGGGAAATTAACAATCTAAGTTGATAATTTATTTTCCATTCCCTTAATTTTAATTCGAAGGGGGTAAATTTGTAAATTCTCATTGAGGGGAAAGGGTGTGAAATAGGGGTCTATTATTCAATCCCTAAATTAAATTGTAATTTGTCTAAATGAATTTATCAATTTAGACTAACAATCAATTTAAACAACCAAGGTTGTCGAAATCGTGCGATTCACGGTTCGAATCGCACGATTCGTATCGAATCGGAGGTTCTTACGGTACGAATCGGTATAATATCGAAATTAATTAAAAAAATTGCGTTTTTTGCCAGAATCGCGAATCGTGCGATTCGAATCGCACGAATCGCAGTATCGTGCGATTCAAACTGGGAAGGAGTGGAAGAGGAAAAAACTTGAAGTTTTTTATTTAAAAAAAAAATAAAAAATTTCGAAACCGTATGACTAGCGCATGGGATTTTGAAACCTCTATGATTTAAGGAAGTTACCTGTTATTCTTGATAAAAACCTTTTTGGCCTATATTATCGAATCATACGATTTAGGGGAAGAAGAAAAAGAAGAAGAAGGAAACGACGAGAGGAGAGGAAGACGTGAAAGCATACCTCTTTCTTTTTCTTCTACCTTTTCTTCCTTTTTCTTCAGTTTCTTCTTTGTTTTTTTTTTCCCTTCTTCTTCTCCTGGTTTCCGCAGCAAAAGCTCTGTTTTTTAATTCCAGCTTTCCATCGCTTCTTAGGGTTTTACTTCTTAGACAGTCCTCACACGTGAGGACTATCAACGTGTGAGGACTGTCAACATGACATAAGTTTTTAAGGGCCTTTAGTTTTTAGCGATTTTTTCCACTGTTTTTATACTTTAAAATTTTACAAACACTTTTTATTTTAATTAAAAAGTATCTTTTATTTTTCAAACTTTTGTATCTATTTTAAAATTAAGAAACTCTAATTTTTTTATTTTTCTTAAATTCTTTGATAAATGCTAATAAAATTTATTTAAATCTTTGATTTATTTGTTCATTTTTTTGGGAATACTGTTTTTAGATTTTTAATTTCTAATATCTTTTTTCTGTTTTTATTAAAAAATCTCTTTTTTATTTTTTTCCTCAAATTTTAGTATCTATTTTAAAAATAAAATAAAAAAAATCTAAAAAATCTATTTTATTTTTTTAAAAGAAAGCTATTTGAAATATATATATATATATATATATATATATATATATATATTGTTTTTTTTTTCAATCTCATATTAATATAATTTTGTATCTTTTTTGTAGATGGTGAATCAAATACTTAGATGTTTGGGATTTTGAATAATAAAAATTTATATATTATGATGATTTGGAATGTGAAAATTTGACTTCTAATGCATTTTGATATAATTTTGCATTGGTGCATTTTATCATATATTCTTATATTTGTTTATATATTTTGAGGAATTGAAATATCATCTTATTATTCTATTTCATGTTATATGTAATCATAATATAAATAATAATTTTAGAAAAAACATTATGAATCTTACGATTCTACGATTTACGATTCGCGATTCACGGTTCAGACCCCTAGATCGATTCACGATACGATTCGTTTTTTACAACCTTGTAAACAACGATAATTTTCTAAATTAATTTTACCCGCCACTACTGACCCGTTACTTCGGGTCGGGTCATTACATATTTTCATCTACATGTTTAAAGTAAAACTATATATTATTTTGTATTGGTGTTATTTTTTGAAGACCTTTGTATTGGCATTATTTTCACACCCTTTTTTATTTAAAATAAACTCGGATTTAATTTTATTTCAATATGGTGCAGTGTCCCCATATCCTATTTTTTGGGGTCGCCATGTTCAACACCTCGTTGTACCTGCATCAGACACCAATAATTCTACCCGTAGCGATGCAACTCAGATGACAATCAAGTTTTACATATGATAGATTGCCCCTTTTGTTTTTTATCATCTACACTTGCGGTTTGAATTTAATAGGCATCATTCTCATCATCACCACCACCAACATCATCGTCGGCCAGCTTAGTTTGCATTCAAAATGAATGGATTGTGAAAATCTTATCTTTCTACATTTTTCTTTTTTGAGAAAATCATAAAAATTCTACATTTTGATGCACTTTGCTGACTATATGATAAACTTCAATCTTCCAAACATTCATCACAATACATATAAACTCGTGAAAGCAAGAAAAATATACAAAGGAGGGGAGACATTATTCCAAAAGAAATATAGAACGGTAAGCATTCAAGTACTTCCTTATCAGGAGAAAAAAAACAAAAGAAAACTGATTTCTGGAAGCAACGGAGTCTAATGAAGAGAAGGTATGGGCAAAATCACAAAAACTGAGACAACTGGTACATCAACTAGCGAAAATGGTTGCTAACCTGCGTGTAACAAACTAAAGAACATAATAATAATGGTAGTAACAATAGGCAACCAAACATTTACCTTAGCAAGTAATGTTTTCCCAGTTCCAGGTTCTCCATAGAGTATGACTCCCTTAGGGGGCCTGATGCCAATGTCTTCATATAATTCAGGATGGGTAAGAGGAAGTTCCACCGCTTCTTTTATCTCCTGGATCTGAGCATCCAAGCCCCCAATGTCAGCGTATGATTCCAAAGGTGCTTTCTCAACCTTCATAACTGAGACCATAGGATCCACTTCATCTTGAAGCAGCCCAACAACAGATAGAACCTGAACAGCAAACAAAACATCAACAAGAATACTTCAGTCCCAAAGACTCAAATTAATTACTAATCCTAATGAAAATAACAACCAGATTAGCATTTACACACATTATATCAGAATAAGTGGGGACAACAATAATTTACAACCACCACATGTCAAATCACATATCAATTCTCTATCGATATACAAATAGGGATGGAAACAGGATGGGTTTGTGTGAAGCTTGTGTTGAGTCAAGCCCAAGCATGAGCCTGAGCCCATCATGTGCTTAAACTAGCCGCACAATCTCAAGCCCAACAAGGAGCCAAGCTAAAACTCAAAAGGAAAAATGAGAAGAAAAAAATAAACAAAACTGAAAAGGAAGTGAAAATGAAAAGAGCCAAAATACAAAAACACAAAAAACAAAAAACCAAAAGTAGAACAACAAAAAGGAAAATCTAGAGAAAACAGGGAAAAAAAAAACTGAAGGAAGAGAAATAATAGAAAATAGGAAACAAAATTTGGAAAGGAGAAAAGGAAGAGGAGAGTGGAGAGAACAGAGGATAATTAGAAAAAAAAATTAGAAAAAAAAAAAAGGAAAGAGGAAAAAGGAAGAAAGAACAAGAGAACAATGGAAAAATGAGGAGAATAAAAAGGCATATAAAAAAAAAGATTCAAAGAGCAGAAAAATAGAAGGTTTTGTTTGTTGTCATAGTATTTTTTGCATAGTTTTGTGTTCTCTCCCCTTTAATACATCATGTAACCCTCTAAGCATTAAATACACCATACACCATGTTAACTTCCAGGCCAAGTTTCAAGCTTCAGGCCTGGCCATGTTGATAACCAAGCCCCGCCCAATTAAACAGGCTTCATTTTATCATCCAAGCCTAAGCTCGATTAACATTCTGAATGAAAACTGAGGATCAGACCCTCCTTTTCCGTTCGAACTCTTAAGGCTTTCCAAGTTCCTGAACCAAAGCATCCCCACATTTTGAGGGGAAAAAATCAAAAGGAAACATTGCCCCACCTAGTCTAGCTGAGACATCTGCCAACAAGTTGGCAGTTTCTTATTGGTTATCAACAAGTTCGCTTCCAAAAGGAAGAGGCACTTTGCAATCATGTTCATTATATATTTAACAATATTATGTGATCTGCATGGTCCTTATGCAATTGAGTCCCTTGGAAACACTTTCAAAAACTAGCAAACCCAAAAGGTGTCCTTTTAAGGTTTTACAGCTGAACATCCAAATATCTTAAAGTCCCAATGTTAGACCGTGCCCCCCCCCCTCTCTCACACAGCAATATTGTCTGCTTTGCCAACCGTCCTGGTCCCCTCCACCCTAGCAGGGTCTTGGGCACACCGCAGTGTGGGCTCACGTCTTTAAAACACATTGTTGTATGTGAAGGAGGCGACCCCTTCATATAAGCACCCAAGCCTTGCACCTCCTAGGCAATGTGGGACTTTTTCACCCACCCCCCATTGTACTACAAGTGGCCATTTGTATGAGGTTTTGGCGGTTAGTCCCTACGGGCCTAAAGGTAACACTTGCATTGGAGGAGACCCCCACCAATGCTGGATTGCTAGCCCATGACCAACGATACCCCCCCACACACACAGTGTGGGCTCACGTCTTTAAAACACATTGTTGTATGTGAAGGAGGCGACCCCTTCATATAAGCACCCAAGCCTTGCACCTCCTAGGCAATGTGGGACTTTTTCACCCACCCCCCATTGTCGTACAAGTGGCCCTTTATAAGAGGTTGTGGCAGTCAGTCCACTAGGGCCGTTAGTATTGGAGGAGACCCCCACCAACGCTAGATTGCTAGCCCATAACCAACAATACCCCCACACACACACATAGCAAGGTTCCCAAACCTCAAAGCCGCTCTGATACCAATTGTTAGGACCTTGGGCCCCCCTCACACAGTAATATTGTCCACTATGCCAACCACTCTGGTCCCCTCCACCTTAGCAGGGTCTTGGGCACACCGCAATGTGGGCTCATGTCTTTAAAACACATTGTTGTATGTGAAGGAGGCGACCCCTTCATGGCTTACCCAAACCTTGCACCTCCTAGGCAATGTGGGACTTTTTTACCCACCCCCCATTGTCGTACAAGTGGCCTTTTGTATGAGGTTGTGGCGGTTAGTCCCTACGGGCCTAAGGGTAACACTGTCATTGGAGGAGACCCCCACCAACACTGGATTGCTAGCCCCATAACCAACAATATGCTTGCTAAAAATTTCTTAGAACACTTCAATAAGAGGAGAAAAAAGAGAAGAGTTAGAAGAGAAGAGACGAGAAATTCTAAAGGTAAACCACACACTTCAAAAGAAAAAACAAGAGAAAAATTCTACGGAAAATCCAAGGATAAGTCCAAACATCTCCAATGCTTTAATTGTTATGGATACCATTTTGCTAATAAATGTCCATCCAATAGGAGATCTAATAAGAAGGCCATGACAATTGTTTGGGAAGACCCATCCCAATCTAAAAGTGAGTTTGATGACTCAACTCAAGAAATGGCCGAATATTTAAAAGGCTTCTTGGTCTCTGTTTCTACTAATCCTCAAGATGCTCCAACTGTTGAAATTGATAGTGAAGGATAAGATAATGAGGAAGAAAATGATTGCGTGCAAGAGGCCTATGATGCATTGTTCATAGAAGCAACAATCTAGCTTAAAATCTAAATAAATCTATGAATGAGATTGTGAGATTGGAAAATCAACTAATATTTGAGAAAGAAAAAATTGAAAATGTCCTGAAGACTATCCAAGAAGAAAATTTAGCTCATCAAGAAAAATTAAAGTAGGCTCAAGAAGAAATTTTAAAACTTAAAAAAACCAAATAAAAAACTAAGTCTGAAAATCTAAAGCTGGAGAATGAATTAAAATATCTAAAGAACCATAAAGTAATGTTTGAAGATAAATGTACTCAAGGGGAGAAACATCTTGAAAAATTGTTAAATATAGGAAAACAATTTGGGGATAGATCGGGTCTTCGATACAGTAGGAAAAATGAGAAAAGACCCAACTCCACAACTGTGTTTGTTAAAGGAGCTCATTCTAAACCTTCGAATGTGACATGTTATTATTGTGGAAAAATTGATCACTTAAGGTTTGAATGTAATCTTAGAAAGAAACATCACAAAGAAAAGACCTCTCAAGTCTATGCTCAAAGTAATAATAAACTTCAGGGAAGAAGAATTAATCATCAATTTTTGGCCCAAAAATTAAAAGACTTGGTAGAAGAGTTCTCCAAGCAAGATGGTAAAAGGAGAGCAAGCTTCAAAGATCTCAGGTTTGTTAACAGGACTTCATCCTCAAATGCAAAATGGGTACCAAAGGTTAGAGGATTGGTTTAGGCCCTATCCTAATGTATCATCTCCAATGTAGTTTTTTTAAGGATCACAAGAAATTGTTGAGAGTTAAGAGTCTTTATTATTTCAAATATTGGAATGTCTGATTGCACCCTTTGGCATTTTTTGATAAAAAGGGAGAGAAATACTAATGTGTTGAGTGGGAGACTTTCAAATCCCACCATATATATATGCCTTCATTTGCTTTCAGGAAATTTTGACAGAATAGGCATATCTTCAGGGGGAGCAAGCAAACAAACAAGCAAGAAGTTAAACTTGTTGAGTCTTGTGGTTATGAGTCGTGTAACAGTTGTAATTGGGTGTATCTGTTATTTCATGGCTTGTAATTTCTGGGGTGGTTTTTTATTTTTATGAGTCTAATATTTTTGGAGCCCAGTTTTTGTCACAAATTGACAAAGGGCGAGATTGTTAGTGCACCGGTTTGACCGAGTCCCTTATTGACAATTCCGTATTGTATCGAACCTTGCCTTGGTCAAGTGAAGATGTTGCTGGAAGACTATTTGAAGATCGAAACCTGCAATGGACATCTCATCAAGTGTGTGGCAACCAATCAGGTAGTATGGTCCTTAGATGACCCTAGGTTATGGGACCCAAAACTCCGTAGGCTTAGAGACCCTGGTATGTAGATTGTCACTGGACCAAAGCAGTCAAACCTTAAATTTTACCTAACATTCAGTCCGAGGATTTAGAGGCATGCCCCGAGTCCTCGGGAATAAGGATTGGAAGCTAAAGGAAAAACTTTGTAAACTTATGTTGCTGTCAGTCCCGAGATCTAAACCCCATGGTCTCGAAGAAATCTCGAGCCCTTGTTAGCCTTCTAGAGACGGAGCACAAAATTGTCTATAAAAATCTTCTGCTCTCAGTCTCGAGACCTCGGGTAGGTCCCAAGATCTCGGCCTCATGGTCTAGAGAAAATTTTGTGACCTCAGCAATGATCCAAAGAGCAAAATAAACATTTGACTGTATTTTCATATTGCTCTCAGACCCGAGACCTCAGGGTCCCCTTGAGATTTCAAGGAGGTCTCGAGACCTTAGGGAGGCTCCCCAAGACCTCACGACTAGCCGTTGTGTCTTAGGAGTCATATCTTATTTGGCCCCGAGACCTCAAGAGAGGCTCCCGAGAGCTCGAGAATTAGTCGTTTGCACTATGTATCATAAATACTAAGCAGGTTAGGCTAATCAGATTTAAGGCTTTTAATTGAATAAATCCTAATCTCTCCCAGACTCCCAGTAGAGGTTCCAGCCATTGTCAAACACCTTCGAACCTCTTTTTCTCTCGATTCACATCTACAAACATCTATAGATTACTCTTAAGCTATGTTCAGCTTTTCGTGGATGTGATTAAGAGTTGAACCATCTAGGGATTACAGTAGAACCTTCATCCTACCCTAGACCTAGCCTCGTCCTTGGTTGCATGCACTGATGAATATCAAGATATTAAGACCGGAGCGCGGAGGCAACATTAAAGAACAAATTTTCAAGAATCGTGAAAGCCCAAGGCAAGAGTTCTTTTACTTTTCTATTTTAAACAATGTAAGGTGGAATAGACCTATGTAAGCATCAAGGAGTAGACCTCGGTGGTCGAACCTTTCAAAATCTAGGTATGTATTGTTAGGGTAGTATACTGATGCGGAGCATTCATTGCAGATTCCATAATTAGTAGTTGTTTTCCATAATTAGTAGTTGTTGTATTTAATTTTCTTTGAGATTGGTTTTAGTTAGTTTCTATTTTGTTTATTGTTATATTTAGTTAATGTTTATTTTAAGAAAGGAAGAGTTCTATATAAGTTTTAGCCTCCTTGAGGCAAAGACAGATTAATGAATAAGATTTTGAGATTTTCGAACATACCTCTATGCCGTGCATGTGTTGGTGAGAATCCAAAGGCGTGAAGCCATCATTTTTTTTTAAAGGTACTTCTATCTTTCTTCTTCTTCCCCTTCTCTTCTTCCCTCTTCCTTAAGCCAACACAGTCTTCGCCTTTTCCGTTGCTTGCTTCCGTGAACCTCTCTTCTCCCATATTTCCTTCCCTTAACACCAAACCCCCTTTTCCCCTTGCCGCGACCTGTTCCTACCTTTAGACCTGTTTCGCCAATCCCTTTAGGTTCTCCTAAGCCTTCGCCCTTCCCTCCTTAGCCCATCCCTTCGTTGCTGCACCACCTTAGAGCCTTCGTGTCCCTTTTGCTTCCGCCTCTCTTCCGTGTCCCTTTCTTTAAGATCCCATTCACCCCTTCTCTCTTAAGACCATTCGTACCCCCTTTCCTTTTATTCCATTCATTTAAGTCTTAGTTATGTAACCATACCCATGCCTAAGTCTTTATTTTAATTACCATTCCCCATGAGCCTTCCATCCTTTAGCCATGACCATCCTTTCATAGTTTGACCCAATAATCCTTGGAATTGATTAAATTCTTTGCATTGTCAAGATTATTTGTGTGGTAAATTTCTATATTAATTAATTGCATATATTAATTGGTATTTAATTTCAGCCCATTTTAGCTTTAGGGTGCATTATTTTCATCCCTTTTAATCTTTAGGGGTTACATTTAGGCATTTAGGGTTACCCTATCCTTCGTCCTGCATCATATACCCTTTCATAGTGTGTTTTGGAGCCCAAGGTTGGGTGAGTCCAAGGTTCAGGAGAACCGAACAACTATAAATCTTCCTTCACGTGTGATTGATTTGTGGTTTGCATTGTTGGATTTGTTTATTGATTATTTTGTTGCATATTGATTTGTTTAAATCATGTTTAAAAAGAGTAATAAAAATTGGTAATGGTCCTATTCACCCCACCTCGAGGACGCGCATTGATCTAGCCTGGACTTGCAAGTCACTAGTTAGGACGTAGGATTTAGAATAAAAATGCTCCTCTCCATCATCTTCTATACTACCAACTCACCTCAAAGAAATAAATAACCAATGGAGTTCAGGTTCAAATTCAAGAATCTTCAACTTAGGAGTGAATGAAACAAACCCAAACAACAACAAAGAACAGATCAACGGCTCTCTACCCAAAGATCAACCACTTCAAATCAACAAAACAATCCACAAATGGTAGAAATTATAATGAATCAAGCTAAAATAACATGAAATCAATCATGCACCATGGAAAATGTCAAGCCGATAGATGGAGCACCCCAAACATTCCCACTATAGGACTTGGAGAGACGCAATGAATAAACATTAAACAGTAAAAAAAATCTTGCCATGGGCTTTTCTGTGATATTGATAGTGTTGAAATACAAGAGGAAACCCTAGTGGTAATCTAAACCATTAAACATCAATTACAAATATAACCTTGGCCACCTAAATTTAAGACATTGAAAATCCCAAACTATACCCTAATAGATTAGGCCAAACATTGGAGAAAAGCCAAATCTAAAATAGAAATATATTCAAAA
>JAAGOE010000348.1:0-22991 GCA_013350335.1 Chimonanthus salicifolius
GGAAAAAAGTAGTAGAATATGAGCAATCTGTATGGGAGACTGCAGTCTTTTTCTAGTGGGCCAGAAGAATCAAAGGGAGCCATTTTTTTTGTTTGGTATTCCACTAGAAGAAGCTCAAAGCCTACAGCCCATTGGAAGTGGCTTGAGAATCTCTGCAGCAAACTGTTTAAGCTAAGCTCGAATAACTTTGCCTTTTGATCATGGGATTGATTGGAAGTTGATAATATCTCACTATCTTCAAAGATTCGAAGCCTACTGCAAGAGCCTATCAGTTCTTTATGTCGACTTCGACCATCCAAATTTGATGTCACAATAGCATCAGTTTCTTCTCTTCCTTTTTGGGTTATGAAGGGAATGTATTGATGGAATCCATAATTCATGTACATAGTCCTGAATGCAATATGCCATTGCTGATTAACCACGTCTGTTTGTCCCGCATATACAATGCGACGTATGGCCCCGATATCAAACTTTTGACATGGGCACAGTGATGTTTTTGAAGTAAAAACATTCATCCAAACATGTGAAAATAAACTTAAAGGCTGTGATTGAGTCGCATAAAAGTATACAGGTGAATGGACAGGCAATTCCAACGGGATACAGTTCGGTGCCAAGCAGAAACATCCAGGCAAAAAATGGTTGTATCTACTGTTGAAGGTGATTCTAGAATTTTGTGAATTAGGTGAAAAATCTCTCAAATGGACCCCCCTTTCTCTACATTCAATTAACAAAAGGATGGTTCCAATTGGCCTCCAGGCCTGAAGGCACTTTTGCCACATGAATGGACAGTCTCTGGATTCTTTTTTATGGCCTTTGACAGTGCTAGCATCTATTATAAACATCCTGTCCTTCTGATTCTTGAGTTGCCTCTCTCTTTCTTTCTCTTCTTCTTTCTTTCTGGAATCTATTCCTTGAGGCCACTTTAGCATCAGCACAAGGACCATTGCCACCCCTACCATGCCCTTATCTTTATATATAGCTCTGTCTTCTGTCTGCACAACCAACTTACCATCGTCTACTGATCAGTTCCTTTCCTCCTCTTTGCTCTTATCACCCTTCAAAATTTGGGTTTTTCCTTGAGAGCTCTGATCTCGAATTTCCGGATGGCATCAAAAAGGATTAGCAAAGAGCTCAAAGATTTGCAAAGAGACCCACCAACTTCATGCAGCGCAGGTATGAACGTTACAATCCCCCAATTGAACATTTGTGAGTAGTCCTTATTCATGAGTAGTACCAATTAGCCCAAAAGTTTGGTGACTTAACCATTGATCGAATGTCGATGAACCCCACCATGGATAGATAGACCTTGTTGTAACCTTCAAGTTGGAATGATAAATCAATCTTCAAAGTAACACAGAAAAGGTTCACATTTCAATGATAGGACAAGAAAGACCAAATATTAGATGGCTATGATAACATTCTCTACTGTGTAAAGACCAAATTTCTGCTCACAGAACTGTGGCTCCATATGTACAAAAGAAAGGGAGATGAAATATGATCCCATCGTTTGAAGGCTCTAGAACTTAATTAGGATTCAATTTAATGCCCTGTTTGGTAGCATGGAATTTCTTACTGAAAATCAAAATCAGAATACAGTGGAATTCTATAATCTTTAACTCCACAGAATTTTGGTAGACTGACCCAAGTGAACCCTTCTAGAGTTTCAATTAGAATGTGATAGTTTATCTATATATACATGTTGTCTTTTGATTGAAGCTAATGAAAGGGTGATTGTTTTGTGTTGTGATCGTTACTATTATATGGATTGGGTTTGATTAATTTGTTCGGTTGTCGGGCTCATTCAGGACCTGTGGCTGAAGACATGTTTCACTGGCAAGCAACCATCATTGGCCCAAATGACAGTCCCTATGCGGGGGTGTCTTCCTTGTAAACATCCATTTCCCACCTGACTATCCTTTCAAACCTCCCAAGGTAAAAAACTTTCTTCTCTACTATCATCCTCATACTCTAGCATGTTAAATGTTCCCCTGCAAACAGGTCGAATGCCCTAAGTGGGCTCCACGTGGGTCTCATTTAATTGGTCCATTGAAAAGCATTATCCTTGAATATTAAGCCCACCAAAAACAATTTCGGCCACATCAACCAAGCCATGTTTTTGAAGGCCACACAAGTGGATTAAGATGATAATTTGAAGTCATCAAAATCTGAATAGCCTCAAAAGCATGGCTTTTGGGATCGAATTGAGATGACTTTGGTGAATCCAGAGGGGCCCACACCGCTGTACGGAGGTGATCATTTCACCCATCTCTTGTATTTTGGTATGCTTATTACTTCTGCATGTTGTTGCACGGATTGTTTGTATGGATTGTAGTTGCAATAAGACTGATCTTTCTTGTAAAACTAATGGCAGGTTGCATTTAGAACCAAAGTCTTCCATCCAAACATAAATAGCAATGGAAACATCTGCTTGGACATTCTTAAAGAGCAGTGGAGTCCTGCACTCACCATATCAAAGGTATATACATAACATTGGGACAGATGCCGGTTTTTAACCTCTGAAATGGAGTGTGAACAACATTCAGTAGTTGGTATGTTCTGATAATTAATGATACCTAATCTTAAAATATACATGACCAGTATATTCATGCTTGGATGCCTGTCCACTTCCAACAATTTTGAGCTGAAATACTGGTACATGAGATAATGGTTAGCATCTGAATCAGTATCTTTGTATATCCAAGAACTGGCTGATCAACATATGCAATGTCACAATCTTGATATCAGAAAATATGCGAAGAAAATTGCACGAAACAAGAAAATATTTTAAAGATGTGCATATTGTTGTGTTGGTTTTTCTCCAAATTGTTTGGATTCTCATGACTTATGTTGTGCAGGTGTTGCTCTCCATATGTTCACTGCTCACAGACCCAAATCCTGATGATCCATTGGTTCCAGAGATAGCTCATATGTGCAAAACCGATAGATTCAAATATGAATCAACTGCTCGGAGCTGGACCCAGAAGTATGCGATGGGCTAAAATTGAAATCAAAGATCGTGTATTATTATACACAAATCTTCCTAAGTCTTAAATAAACTCTGTGTCTCCAACCTGAGGTGTGGTCACCTTGGTGTTCAGGTATATGAAAAGAACGGTTATGAAGTGTCAAGTGTATACCAACTTTTGCAAGTTGAGTTTTCTTTTATTAGAATAAAAGGGAGGCATTTTTTTAATCATGTGACTATTGGTGGTTCCTGCACTCTCTGTCTATCTGTTTGTCTGTCTCTGTCTCTCAATAGATGGAAAGAGATATGTCTAGATGACAATATTTGATCATGAGTGTAACAGAATCACTGGCAAAATTTATGAAAAAAACTCTTATGAAAAAGGAATTTGTTTTGATAAAGAAAGAAAAACTTCTATTAGGTGGACAATGTTGGGGCTGCTGCGAACGAGTCCCACATTGGAAGTATAGAGGGAAATCTAGGGGTTTATAAAGGGTTTGGATCACTCCAACTAACATGCTAGTCTTTTGGGATGGAAACCCAAGTCCTAACAAGTGGTATCAAAGCTAGGTCTCAGACTATCTCATGTGAGCTCAAGAGATCCCCCAGGCGAACAGGATGGTCGGCATCGCTCTCTCCGCCGGAGGGTCTCATTCGAGGAGGGGGGATTGTTGGGGCTGCTGCAAATGAGTCCTACATTGGAAGTGTAGAGAGAAATCTAGAGGTTTATAAAGGGCTTGTGTCACTCCACCTAACAAGCTAGTCTTTTGGGATGGAAGCCCAGGTCCTAACATATAGCAGATTTACAGTAAAGTAAATGAAGAGAATTGCTATGTATACAAAGACTTGTTTATTGAGATGTATACAATGCATTAGCCCCATTCAAAATAAGATAAAAAAAATAGAAAATTATCTCTTTTTCAGAGAGAAAAGTAGAACATCAAGTGGCTCAATATATTGGTAATCTATGGCACCCAATCCAATGTATTGTTTTGCTTGTCTGCATTGTTGGCTACTATTTAGTATGTGAATTGTTTGTCAGCCCTCCAAAAGTCCTGTTGATCAGAAGTCTTAGCCAATGCCACATTTGAATTGGGATCTTCCACTGTGGTTCACGTCAAACTATATGAATTTGCTATATTTAGGTGTTTCTAATGCAATCTGATTTTGAAAGGCACCATGGCCAACCTGTAAAATCAACCCAAGAATCACCTTCACAGCTTAAAAAATGATTCATACTAAATCATTGCTCCCATGTTTGGCATGAATATTGTAATGAAATTATAGTAATGAATCAGGGTTCATGTTGTGCATATCGACAATAATATCTCAAATGACTGCAAACATATGGATCAGTCATTTTTGTTTAATAAAATCTAACGGCCTGCCCTCCCCAATGGAAGCTTTGGGGAAGAAAATGGTAATTCCAGGGATCAGAGTCTAACTACCACTATTTCCAGATTCTTGTTTCCAATTTCCAGATTCCATGTTAACAGAGATATTGATCGAAACATACCGAAAGCACCATTTATTTAGCCCTTGGAATTAGTTCTCATAAAACTAATAACAGAGAGTCACAGACCATTTAGCCCTTTCTATGAGTTCACAGATTTTCACCTAGAAATCTCTTCATATATTTCAGTATTTCACTGATAAAGAAAGCAATGAGCTCTGTAAATGCATTGTGTAACCCTCATTGACGTAATAAACTTCTCATTGCTCAGATGTGTGAGCCCAAAAACCGCCATAAAACCCGCAATAGTTAGCATTTCTTTTTTTTTAAAAAAAAAAAAATGGAATCAAGAATAGAAAACATCCCCATCCAGAAATCTTCTCTCACCTTCTTGCTCTCACAAGTTCCATGCTCACCCACCTAAGTCTGCTTCTTTTAGGCTCATGATTTTGTTGCTTTGTCTCAAAAAGCCATTCTGATTTCAGAGTCTGGGTGCTCAACCTATCACAAAGAAGCATGCCAGTTTTCCATTAAATATCTGTACTGAGCTTCCACTCCCATAGCACCATTACCCAACAGCCATATTTGTAACCAGCTTCTAGCATTTCATCATGCATTTCAGTCGCGTAGAAAGAAGTGGCTGGTTTCAAATCAAATCATATGAGCGTCAGATGGGCATTGGCCTCTAGGAAAAAATTGTCAAATCCAATTGCAAGTGTCAAATCTAGACTGGCGAGATAAATGACTCCAATGATGATAGATGATGGCAAAGGCAACTGGCTATGAAGCCTACATCCTATCAACGAGTCGAATGATGCATATCAGTGCCTGCTGTAATTAACAAAGTACAGCTACTAGATTGTGAGAAGCAATCAGAATGCTAACAGAGAATCTTACCATGATTCTGGCAGTCATTCTCCATCCTTTCGCCAATCTTGGGCGTCCCATCAGAAGAATTATACAAAATATGGATATTGGCAGGCTACCCATGTCCTTCCGTAGCCTATTCACTATTCTCTCCTCTTCTCTCTTCATAGTTTCCCACCTTCTGATTCACCTGGTTCCTATTACCCTTGTGCCTCTCCTCACTTCTGTGTTTTTTAACATCTACTGTTCCATCTTTTTTCCTAGATTTCTTCTCTTTTTCTTTCTCCTCCCTCTTTTGCTTTTTCTTTCTCTCCTACTCAACCTTCTCTCTTTTCTTCTGGAGCTTCAAAGCGCCAGAGTGTTTGCCAATTTTTGAAGGAGTAGATGGAGAATTACACAAAAGCAGGCAAGAGTCCAGTACACAGCAAATTCGAGCATGCTGAGAAAGATGGAAAATTTTAATATACACGTACTTTCACAGGTCCACCATGTGAACCAATGTTCTAAATATTCTCTGTTTTAATTTATTGTGTTTTTTATCATGAAAATATCATCTGTTGATCATGTTACTTAATTAAAAATACTTCTCTATTTTCGCAAGCAAGACTTGTACTTATGGCAATAAATTATAATATTGTTGGTTCTTTCATCATTTGGTTTATACCTTTATAAATTCATACACTCTTTCACACAACTCATTTCCCTCATTCCTCAAATTTATCGAAAGCTATTTCAGTTATAAGTGTCTTTTTCATTTGTATTTTTGTTTACAAATTCTTTTGAGTTGGTTAAAAGTTGCTTCGATTCAATAGAATTTTGAACGAAAGTTTGTCTTTTAGATTTTTAAACTATGCAATATTTTAAGATTTATTGAATTTCAATAGCATGAAATCCACATTTTAAAAGCTAAATGAATTTGGGATCTTGAGATCTCATGTTAAGTTTGAAGTGATTTGATCATCACAATCATTAAATCTAAAACTTTTGTTATATACTCTTTAAAATGTAAAACCTTAAAAGCAAGAGTTAACATAAGTTAATAGACTTAGACTTCGACATATTTAGTCAGTGAAGGATAACTTTATGAAAAATGGTTTAAAGAGTTAAACGAAAATTGAGCTCAATATCTCACTTTAGTCTTCACATTTAAATTAACCCTTTCAAATTTTATAAATAATACATAAAAAATATAAAATAATAAACATCATTAAGAAAATAATAATAAGCTTCCCTTGGACTTTGTACTTCAGCATCCATCGAAATGTTCAAACTTCAACAATCCCAAAAGTACCAGAGGTACAAATATCGGCAAATATGATTCGTATCGGCTGATATACCAATATTACTGTAATACCCTGCCCCAGATTAGGCGAGTTTTAGCTCGTTAATCATGTTTAACCGGTTGATCTTGAAGTTTTTGGTTAGGGCTTTGAGGAAAGCCCAAGTTTGGCCCGATCTGAGCCCGAAAACTCAGTGATTCAGCTCGTCGAGCTGGAGGGGCATTTTGGTAATTTACCACTTCTTGTGTATATTTTTATAAATTGTGTGATTTTGTGAATATTATTGGTGAATAATGTTTTCCTTAATTAAGGATTTGCATTTCTGATTTTAAAATAAAATTATTTTCAGAAAATGATATTTAAATATCGCCCGTCAAAACCCCGAAAAGGAGTTTTAATTATTTTAAATAATTTCGGGAACAAGATAAATTCAGAAAAGGGTAACTGGTGGTAGACCATTTTAAAAATGATCTAGATATTTCATTCCACTTCAAAATAAGATTTACAAATTAGTTATTTTTACATTTATTTAATTAAGTAATTATGGGTAAAATATGAATTTTATTTAAATAAATGATTTTTAATAAGAGATAAAATTTGAAATTTTTATGGTGATTAAGATTTTTAAAACCCAACCTATCTGTAAGGTTGGATTAAATTTTTGAGCTCTTGAAATTACTGTTTTAGTTAAAAATCAGGTTTTTATCAAAATAGGGCCCTTTTTGCAAATATTGGAAACTTGGAGGGCTGATTTGCAAAACTGCAGAAAAATCTGCAATTTACTGTAACAGCGTCACTAGCGTGCTCTGCTGCGATTTTTCCGACGATTTTCCGGCGTCGCGTCCCATCGCGCGTGCCGGATTTTCCGGCCGAAAAACCCTATAAATTCCGGCTCAATTTTTGGTTTTAACTCCCACTTATTTCCTTCTCTTCTCCCTTCTCTCTACTCTCTGATTTCAGCCGACCCTCTGCTCCTTTTTTTTTCAACCAGTAACTTAGAGGAGATTTTCAGAAAAAAATCCGGATTTCAGCCTAAAAACTCAATCCAAGTTAACCATTGCATTCTCCTTTCAATTTCGATCGGTTTTGAATCAAAATTTTTTGAATTTGGCTCTGATTTCAATGAGAAAAATGATTTCAAAAATTTAGGGAAAATTTTAGGGTTCCTCGTATCAGTGAGCTTCCGGTGTTAAGATCGGATGGCTCACTGAGTTAAAGCTCCAAACCTCTCCCTATGGAAAGAGGACTCCCGGAGGAATCCATCGGACCGGTCAGATATAAAAACCGAGTCCCGAAAATCCCCTATTTTCCATTTTCGATTTTACTGTTCACCGGCCGTTCACTGTCTGTTGCAGACAGTGAACGGGGAAGAAGAAGAGGAAGAAGAAAGAGAAAAAAAAAAATGGAAAAAAAAAAAATGAAAAAAAAAAAAAATATTTTTGATATTGCTGTGCTTTTAAAAGGTTGGTTCCCATTGGGGAAAAAAAAATATATAGTAATAAAATAATAAAATAAATGAATAAATGATTAAATAATTAAATATTATTATTTTATTCCAAAAAAAAAAAAAATTATTTTTATTTGAGAATATGGTTGCTTATAATTTCAAATGGTGGTTCCCACCGAAGGAAAAAAAAATGAATAAATAATTAAATATTTAAATATTATTATTTTATTCCAAAAAAAAAAAAAAAATTATTATTTCGTTAGATTATGTGATGTGATGGTTTATACCCCCTTGTTAAATAAAACTGTACTAACCCCTTTCTCTTATTATTTATAGTGTAAATATTATTGTATCCGCTTTCAGTCCGACATTAGTCGGGAACTGAGTGATTCACTTTCAGGCCGGCACTATAGTCGGGCACTGGGTGACCTCGAGGCCCACTCAAAATGTCAGCTCTGGTCCTATCCAGAAGACAACCGAGAAGTGACCCGAGGATCTAGACCTCACTCAATACGTCAATCTGGTCAATGCCCAGAAGACAATATGAGTTTGGACTGAACCCTTTTTTTTATTATTATATTATTATCTTGTGGATGATTTAAAAAGGCTAGAAACCAAGTAGGAGACTCATTTCCATGAACCCTGGATATTTTGTGGGAAAACGTGTGATTTCCAAATACTACGTATATGTACGTATCTGATATGTATATTGATTGTGCACTTGTATGTTGTTTGACAGAGACCGCGAAACCACACGATCACGGTGAGGGAACTTAACTCTGCAGATTTTGTAAACAGGTGTTATTTTGAGCAATGAGTGGTTTCGGTTTTGATGAACCCACTCATGTGCCTATACATGATGCACTATGGTAAGAGTGCTGTGATGATTTGATATTACGGTGTTGACCGTATGTGTATGTAAACTGCTTCCACGTACCTGGGCTATTGAACCAATATCGGCCATATGAGAGATGGTTTATGTCTACTGGACCATGGGCGGACCATGCTGTCGTCAGTTGCTGACTTGAGGGTGTCAGTATCGGCTAAGTTTAAGAGCCGGAGATGTACTTGCAAGGATGTATTTTGACCGTGTCGGGACTTAATACTGGTCTCAGTGTAGTCGGCAGGCGTTACGGTGGATAATGGCAGTGATTGATAGTTGATGATGTTATTATCTGATTTAAGATTATGCTTACTGTCATCAAGCATGTGATATTGAACTGTTGTTAACCTGTTTTACTATTTGCTGAATGTGCATTGTTAATTATCCTTCACTGGGCTAGTTAGCTCACACCACTCACCTTTCAGGCGATGAACCCGAGGAGGAGGACCCTCTCTTTCAGGCTTAGGGCGTTTGAGATAAAGCAGTGTTTTGAGATTCCCCCGGAGAGGAATGCCCTGATCTTTCTATTGGTTCTAGGAACCGTTGTTTTTGTATTAAGTACTGGATGTGGTACTTAATTTATGTTTAAATGTTGTAATCGGCTATGTTGCCATTTGAGACAATGTTATGATTGATTAATCAATGTTGGTATCTGTTTGATCATATTATGAGTGGATGTTATTCTTGTGTTGTTTTTGCTTTGTCTTTGGGGCAAGCATATGGTACATGTTTGAGTCCACTTAACGGGCTGATGTGTAAACGCTGGGCCTAACCGTTGATCCGGCCCAGTAAGAGTGCTTGTGGTTTAGTTTACTTACCTTTCAAAAAAAAAATCAGTCGCGTTCCGCGCCCACCGTCAGGTCGGGGCGTGACAATTACGGTCGTATCATATCGGCCGATATCGACTGTTTAAAAAAAAAAAGAGGAGAGAGAATAATATCGACCAATACCGAATTTTGCACCCCTATCCAAAACCGTAGCCGAGGAATATTATACAAAGTTTTTTCTAAATCTAACTAAGAAATTAATATTTTAAACTATTTAGTTTACCATTTTGATGAAATACATCCACGCCCAAACTAATTATAGATGAGCTACCATCCTCATATTCACGAAACTCTTCATTTGCATGGTTTGTTTATAGGTAATAATATATTTATTTTATTTAACTTGATTAATTTTGTATTATTAATTTTCATTCGCTCAACTTAGATTTCTATAAATTTTTAAAAGATTAAAACAAGAAAATAATTTTTAATAGAAAATAAAAGATAAAAAGGACTTTCTAATTATGTGAGGTTATTGAGCTATGGAAAATTGAAACAATTGATTGATTCTTATTTTAAGATGGAGTTAATGGGCTAAAGCCAATGAATAAAAAATAGAATATTTAAATAGTGTTTTTAAATTTAGGTTTAAGTCCAAGCTCCTCTATTTTGTTGACCCAAATTTATTTTTTCAGATCAATTGAAAATATTTTTAAGATATGCTTAGTCATATCTAATTTGTTTCAAGTTCCAGAGTCTTAGAAATTGTCACACCTAATTTAAAATCAGTTCATTTCGAGAAAGAAAAAAATCATAAATCAGTACATCTAAATACAGTCTTGATAAATAATGAATGGGACCCACAACTGTTGATGGCCCCCAATTTACCTCTTTTTCCTACCCTATTATTCACACTGGGACCCACAAATCGGTAACGCAAGTTGAGCATCTGTGTTGATGGGGCCCAATTGACCTCTTTTTCCTAATCTATTAGTCGTACTGGGCCCCACTTCATCAGTTTGATTGAAGCAGAGAGGGTGGGCCTCAGCTTGCTTTCTATTAATGTCTTTTGCTATGAAAAATCTCTGCTGGCAATTTCCATGAAGACGATGCATTGTGCCAAAGGAAATGACCAGCTAATGTAAATCCCAGATACTTTCAATCGCCACTCGTCTGCATTTCCGAGATACTTTCAAGGAAAGTTTTTTTCTTGTTACTTGTTAGGGTTCTTTGGGTTCGATTCAATTTCCCCCTTTCCAACACCATTTTTTCCACCTAAATCCATAGCCAATTCCATCCTCTGCATCTTTTTCGTCTTTTCATTTTCATTTTCATTCTAGCAAAAAACTCCCCATCTTGGTCTTGTTTAGAAGCCCTAAGTTCCTTATCTTTTATTGTTTTTCTGGTGTTTTCTGCAGGGTAAAAGAAAAAGAAAAAGAAAAAGCACCTGGTGAAGGAAAAAATATTTAGGGTTTCGAATCGTTAGCTGTTTTTCTTCCTTAGTCATCGTCAACACCCATCTGGGTCATCATCAGAATTCCAAAGTTAAATTCTCTTGTTTTTGAATCTTGTAGGGGTTCTAACTTTTCGTGTCAGCTTTCCTGCTACAATCCTCCCCGAAAAACCAATTCCGATCTGGGTTCTGCTCAAAACCCTAACTTCCTCTCATTTTTGTAACCGTTATTGGATTCATAGCAATATTCGCTTTTTGTCCAAGATGCACTGGAAAATTGAATGCTCATAATTTTTATTTTTTTATCTCCTGAGATGTTTGAAACCAAAAATTCTTAGTGTTGAAATGGTCAATTTGGATTCCGTATTGCTTAGCTTGGATTCCCAATTCGTTTTGAAGAAGACCTATTTGAGGAATTGATTTCCCCCTTATGCTCTCTGATTCACTATCAAAGTTCTAAACTTCCTTTATTTCTCTTGATTCTTTTATTCAACCATGGATGACGGGGAGCTTGATTTTTCGAATCAAGATGTGTTTTCAAACCTGAACATTGGCGACCCGCAATTTCTGAGCAGCTGTTTTCAGGACAGTGAATGGGATTTCAATGAGATTTTTAAGGACACCCACGCATGCCGACATACTCATACCTGCAATCCACCTGGCCCTGATTTAGCACACACTCACACCTGCTTCCATGTCCACACCAAGATCCGCTCAACTGCAACCGACGACAAGACGACTACCACTGATGACACAGCTGAATCAAATGAAAAAAGTTCAAAGAAAAGACCGCTGGGCAATCGGGAAGCTGTTCGCAAGTACCGCGAAAAGAAAAAGGCCCGGGCTGCCTCGTTGGAGGACGAGGTAGTGAGATTGAGGGCCCTCAATCAGCAGCTTATGAAGAGATTGCAGGCTCAAGCTGGTTTGGAAACAGAGGTGGCGAGGCTGAAGTGTCTGCTTGTTGATATAAGGGGGAGAATTGAAGGGGAGATTGGATCTTTTCCCTACCAAAAGTTGGGGAAGGTAGGAGATGGGATTTCAAACCTGGGTGGTGGATATGTGTTGAATTCATGTGATTTGAGGTGCGATAATCAGGTGCACTGCCTCCACCCTGGGGTGGAAGGGAAAGGTGGGGAAACTGGTGTGAGTGACCAGGGATTTACTGCTTGTGACATTAGCAGTGTTCAATGTCCAGGGGATCCAAATTTGGGATCAAAGGAGTTACTGGGATGCAGAAGCGGGAATGTGGTACCAACAGGTGGGGTGCCATCATCTGCTGCTAGTAAGAGAAAAGGTTATATTTTTTTCCTTTTCCTCTCCTTGATTCAGTTGATTAACAGGAGTTTGATTCCTCAGCATTAATTGATTATGTTCTCTTGAGATATACTCCCTCCGTCCCATTTTAATTGTCTCATTTGAAAATTTGTATTTTTTAAGAAACTCTCTATTTAAGGCTAGCATTCCATGTGATCTCATCCATTTTCAACACATTTTATACTAAATGAGACAACTATTTTGGGACAGTTTCAAAATCCATATAGGACAACTAATTTGGGACAGAGGGAGTATATTTTATCATTTTGATCTTTGCCATTCATCACATTTTTGGAATATCGTCACATTTTTTGTTTCCATGACTGCATTTTGTTATGCAATTAAATTAAGTGGTTGCTATGCATCTTGTCATTGATTCAGAACTCTCTGATAATTTCGGTAGTTCAATTGTTTCCTAATCATACCCACTTTTGTATTGGAGGATATAAAGCAGTTGTAAGCTTCGATGGTATTACCTTAAGATGAGTTTGTACAGTTCTGTGCACATGGTGCCCATATTTTAGTAGTGAGGGATTGTTGATATTTTGGCAACTACCAGAGATCCTCTCTAAAATTTGAGATGGCCGGCACTTGCAATACTCTCTAAAATATGCATTGACTATACAATTGTCCTAGGTTTGTTATATATGAATTTGTAATGATTTACTCTACTTTTTTAATAAGGAATAAATAAAATGAAGGCTATAAAAAACCTTAATATAATAGAGACTTATTGAGATTCATTTGTCATTTAGAATGCTTGAAAGACTAATTCATATAATAAAACCAATAAATAGTAGCATGATTAAGATTTTTCAAGTAAAAAAAACTAAATCGATGTAAAAGATTGTTGTAATTGGGGCACTTGTATAAGTATCTGTGTCCTAAATTTTTTAAATTGAGGTGCCATATCCCTGTTCTTGTATCTGCTTTTGCATCCCGCACCCATAACAACACACTTTACAGCTCTGCATCCCATTGTCCCAAATGAGAAGTGGGCATAAGGGCAGAACAAAGAGATATATCAGAAGTCAAAGATTGAAACAGATGCAATGAAGCACAACATGAAGTAACTTCATAATAAAATTACTGCTTCCCTAGGGTCCTTCAGTCCTTGCACAAATCTGAGGGGTAGATCCTTTCCCTCTCATTTGAGCCAAGGCTCCAATGGATTACCAACAAAATGATCAAAGCTTGCAACAAGCACCTTGATTTTGTGCTTATCTTGGAAAGATCTTTTGTTCTTTCAGTCCAAACTACCCATGCCATGGCAAGTGGTAAAATTCTGTGCACCTCTTTTTCTCTCTTTTCTTCTGAATGGTGGGGCAACTTTCTACAGTATAGCGCCTCTTAAAGAATCCATTTCCTTATCCATCCATGTGGAGAATGAAATTTCTATGAGACCACTGATAAGACCAAAATGCAATAAAAAAGAAGAAGGATCAAATGGATTTGCAGAATGATGGTATAGCAGGATATGATCCTTGGGTTTCTTTTGTCCAGTGGAGGAAGCAATACCTGGCCTTTTTACCACCATTTCTAGATCTAAATTATCTGACGTCAAGATTGTCCAACAAAAGGCTTTAATATGTGGAGGAACCAAAGATTTCTAAACCTCCTGAAAAAGATTAAAAAGAGTTTTGTTTGAGGACCTTTTTATGTGGAGTGTTTCTCGTGGGTGTCTTTTCTTTTTCTTATGAATTTGTTCATCAACTACGTAAGCTCTCTCCCTCTCTCTGGTGCAGCAGTGCATCTTCTTTATCAAGGATATTTTACTGTTATCCTTGTTTGTGCTACTTCTTTATGTTTGTTGTCATGGTTCTGTATTTCCAGTTCTAATTATTAAATTTGTTCATCAACTACGTGAGCTTTCTCCCTCTCTCTGGGTGCAGCAGGGCATCTTCTTTATCAGGGATATTTTACTGTTATCGTTGTTTGTGCTACTTCTCTATGTTTGCTGTCATGGTTTTGTATTTCCAGTTCTAATTATTAAAATTCTGAGCATTGGTTTTGTGCATGATTTCTTCTTCTCCTTTTCCCCTTCAGGAACTCGTGGGTCAACAAGCAGTTGAAAGCTTTCTCAATGAGATCTTATCAAGGAACAGTTCATGTGTTATTGTTAATAAGTGGTTCAATCAGACAGCAGGTGCAGTTTTTATAAAAAAATAGTATTATTTGTATTGGTGGAGAAGCTTATTTTTCTTGGTTAGAAGCTTACTCTCTGGAGCATAATTTCATATTTTGTTCTTTGGTGGGTTCTATTCAATCTCTATGTCATGCAATCCAGAAACCTTACGTGTTGTATGTCTGGAGTTTGTTGTGCCAAACTCATTGATGGTCTATGGCAATAAATAGAATTATGTACTTAAATGTTTTTTTAGGATTGCATGATAGTTTTGTAAGACAAACTTCCAGGTGCCTCGAAGGCATGCTCAACTGAAACATGGTACAGTTGAACATCAACTTCCCGTTTGTTTGGTAGTCAAAAAATGCTTTGAAACGCACCCTGCGGCCTTCCTACAAGCTATGTAAAGGTCATCCTTTACCTTTGAAAAGAAGTGTTTATCCTGGAATCACGAGTGCCATGAAATGTATGAATTGAATCTTTATGCATACCAGTTTTTTATGGCCTGGCATGTACTGAAGTCCAGAATTTAAATAACACAAATATTTCAAATGAGACAACTAAAATGAGACGGAAGGAGTATTTTTTAAGGAACTCTCTATATAAGATTATCACTCCATGTGATCTCATCTATTTTTAACACATTTTATACTGCAATAAATGAGACAACTATCTTGAGATAATTTCAAAATCCATATTTGACAATTAAATTGAGATAAAGGGTGTATTTCTTTGTATTTTCTTTTGTATTTGCACTTTGATGCTTTTTTCTCTATAATATAATAACCATTTAAATTTTTTATTTAATCAAATTATTTTTATAAAAAACTTTAAAAGTAAAATTATCTTAGAACAATTTAAAAAAATTAATAGAAATAATTTAAAAATAGTCACATTAAAGGAAAAAAGGTTGAATTAACAAATACCTTTCATGCTTAAAAGAACGAACTTCTAATTTTTTTGTAAAATCCTACCTAGTCATCAGATGGACTGTAAGTCTTTCAAATTTAAGTTATCATTTGGTAGAGGATAAGGATGTATATATATATATATATTTTCACTATCAATTTATGATCTAAAATGTATAATCTCAACCTTTAAGTTTTAAAAATTAAAAAAAATATAATCATCTAATAAAGGTAAAACTTCATACAAATACTACTTATATGGTCCTCATTATAATATATCCGATAACATGGACTCTAAATCCATTTTGACAGTCTCGCTATCTAATAGAGTTTTCCTTAAAATTCGTATTTTTAATTTGACCTTCCACAACAAGGTGGAGTGGACAACTTATAGCACATCACAGTTACTGTGGAACGTTTAAATTAGAACACTTAAAATTCACTTGTTATGTTCTTTCAAGTTGGTGCCAAAGTGAAGGAAAAAAAGAACGGAGATGTCCTACCCGTTCTATCAGGCATTTACGTCATAAAATAAAAGAAAATCCCACCTATTTGAAAAGGGAGGCTTCTCCACACTCCCGATCAAAAGAAATATAATATTGCAAACCAATGAAAAAATATATTTCAAGCAATGAAAACTAAACACAGCATGCATCTCATCTGGCAAAACAGCAGATAAGATTTGAGACAAAAGCCATAATACAGCAAATAACCAAAAGCAAGGTTCTAGACAGTGATGTCTGATGGAAATCAGTCTGTAAAATGAGGCTGGCTATAACAAATCAGTCTGATAGAAACCTATGGCTGCTACTTACAACCAGCACTATATACATTTAGCTACTAGTTAATATATATATATATATAATATATATATATCCAAGTTATGTTTGTATCACCACCACCTCCTCCTTTCATCCCCACATAAATCTCAAAACCATGTCATTATCGAGCGATTGGGTAAGTATTTTTACTCAAAGGCCCACTGATGCTCCCTCCGGACCTCTTCCTCTTCTTCGGGGGTGAAGTCATTTTTGATGTTGAATGTTTTCCGGATCTCTTCTGGAGTCTTGCCCTTGATCATGTCAGCAACTGTTTGGCAGGTCAGGTCAAGCAGACTCTTGATATTAAGATAATTTGCTGCCTGAAAACAACATCACAAGCCAAATAAAAATGATATATTTATATTTCAATTTAGGAAACCTGTCAGGACTGGAACCCTAAGGCAGGTGCATATTTGACAGATAAGAATTTAAGCATACTGGCAGATGTGTAACTTCATTCCACTGAGATAGTATATCAAATACAACCCATTGACAACATTAAATGAGAAAATTTGATTAAACATACAGAAATCTGTGCAAAGATTGCTGAATGGTATATTACATATGTTCTTTTTATTTACCTGTGCATCCCTGTTTTCAGGCCTGTACAGTTGTCAACCTAGATACCATGTACAAGTCATAGAGAGGGCATATGCTTCTTCAGAATACTAGGTTCTTTAAAAAAAAATATTAAATTTGTCACCTGTTGAACATCATGCACCATCAACAACATTTGTCTTTTTTTTTTTTTGACAAAACATCAACACATTATTGTATAACCATAAAACATTGATGGAATATCTAAGGTCATCTGAAGTTGCCATTTAAGGTGATTCTGTGGCACTGATGACCGGGCAAGAGTAGTACTTACCTTGGATACTAGATGATTTATGGGGAGGCACATTGCAAGCATGGACAAAAGGGACCCACAATAGCATCATTAACACTCCCCCATTCCAATCCACCCCAATCCCACGAGACATCTCCTTCCAACCCACTTGCACGGCATGCATTGAATCTTCACCCAATTTGATCTCACTTTGAAGTTACATTCACCATTTTGAACTCATGTCCCATGACACCATTAATCTTTGAAAGCTTAAAAAACTAGGCTTCGTTTATCCAATCAGTGGGTGTTAATGTAACGAATGGGTGATGTAAGCAGTCATAGGGGATAAATGGTATGAAATACATTTCATATATCATTAGAGAAGTTGGGGATTCAATTCATATGGACATCAAATAAGTCATTGGCCCATGGGATACAATTCACTTATTCAGTTACGAGTGCCAACCTCAACTGGATGAGATAAATGACATTCACAAAGATACATCATATCATATCCTTAGAATATAACAAAACTAAAGTCCAAATACTTAAAACCGAACAATTCCCATGTCCTCCTGAACCAGGTATAAATGCACATTTTGGTGACACCCACCAAATCCAAACTCTACTCCCGATAAAAAGCAGGTTCTTGAGATGAACACCTGTATACTCATGATCCAACCCACACATGATGTCTACTTCACTACTATAAAAGAATTCCAGCTTTTGATAATGTTACTCCTCCACCACAATGAACATATATAACACAATGGTAGACCAAATCAACGATATAAAGCCATATTGGACAACAAAAGGTAGACCAACTCTAAGTAAGCATTAAATGCATGTTGAGGATGAACCCAAAGCATCAACTGTCAATGGACCAAAGTCATTCTAATCAAAATCTTCAAATGATCAACGTCCAACACACTCATCTTTCCATAGGAAAAAGGTCCTACAAACCTACAAACATTATATGGTAAATTCCAAAGACTTGTCACTTGGAGCTCAGAAATTTGGAGGTAACTTGAATGCTTTTAGCAGGGACAAACTCTTAGAGGATCCTGCGTTTATCTATCTGCCTCATTTTTAGCAAATGCAAAAAAATTGATTAGGTCCAATAACCAACAATACTAGTCTAGTCCAACTTGACCCCATAGACAATTCTCCTCCAAGGATATTTATCTGCCTTGTATTTAGACAATGAAAAAGAAAATGCTGATGTAAAAGAACCAACTGCAGTCTACTCTAGCTTGACCCCATAAACAACTCTCCTCCTAAGATTCAAATACCAGACATCTTCCAGAAGAACTAGATAGACACACCCATTTGAATATCATTCCAGATACTCCATCCCCAAACCCAAATATCTCTGTCTAATGTGGAAAATAAATTCCATCAAAATAAAACCTCAAGAAATCAATTTCCAAATTCTTAACACACTGGTCCAATGTTGCCAAATGCATCAAGTTAATATCCTAAAGGAACACAGCCAAGTATTATTAGTGAAGTGTAATCCTTTTAAGCAATAGGGAGATTATTTGGTTGTTGGACCATGTAAACTTTAAAGTATTAGTAAAAATTGAATTTGATCAATGCTTTGAGCCTCAAAAGTCAAAACCTTGTTTCTCTTTTGTTTCAAATTGACTTTTCTAACACATAAGGTAGCGTTTGAAATTTTTGTTAGTGTGACAATGTGAACTTTTTCATACAAGGTCATTTTGGCATAGATTTCCACTCTGTAAAAATTACTTTCAAAAGGGTTCAAAAACTCAAAAATATGACTCAACTCAAAGACTCAAGTGAGTTTTACCCAAGTCAAAAAGTCAAGACAATAAAAGGTTAATAAAATAATAGCAATTAAAAAAACTCAAACAAACTTATTTAGAAAGAAAAATCCAAGAAATAGGGAAGAAAAACAAAGAAATCAAAATTTAAAAAATAAAGGAATAAAAAAAAGCTGATAAAACCAAAAAAAGGACAAAAATGAGAAGAAAAAAAACCAAAAAAAGGACAAATGTCTATAAAGAAATCATCTTACCATAGTACATAAAACCCATTGAAAATCAAATTACTGAACACAATGTTGTTTGTCAAATTACAATCGATGCCATTAATGGTCAAGTTTAAAGCATATGCATCACTAAATTCTAAACAATCAGACCAATGCCCTTGAAAAACAGAACTGGCTCATTGTGAATCAGAAATTCAACAATTTTAATAGAACTCAAAATTTACACCCTTCCTATACCTCACACTCATTGTCATCATTTGAATCTTTTAATAAATGAATTCAATGAAATTCATTCATAACCAATTAGAACCCATCCTAAGATAGACCTCATACACCATTTGAACACCAATATATCAATGGAAAACATACTCAAGAGTAACTTAACTTTTGGTGCACATTCAAGCATAGATCTTTCAACCACTCACCCTCATCACCCAAAAGCATGCACAATGAAAATTACTGAGTTTTGGACAAACCAATTCTCATCAATTATTTTCATGTACCTACATGAACACACCTCTTTTCCCTCTAACATACCAATAGGCTACACCATCTAGCTTGCTCTGTCCCTCTCATCCATCGGTGGGTAATTCAGTTTATGAGATAATAGCTTGAAAATTCATATGATTGAATGAATACCAAATCATTATAGGAAAAACTCAAACTAGGCTTCACCATGAAAAGCCTCAAAAGGGCTAGGTATTATTGTGTATGGTTGGGGCTAGACATATGCTTTGAGGTTCATTGCCGTGATGCTTACTAACTCTATACTCCTCCCTGCTAAAAGTGCTTATATTCCAAGAAACCAGACATAGTCATTTGTTGACTTACTCTTGAATTATTAATTTTAGGTTAGACATGGTTCTTGGTTGACCTGCATAGACTTTCCATCTTCCCACCTATGTTCTTGCCTCTTCACTTTTACAATTTATTGCATTGTGTCCCCATAAAAAAAAAAAAAAACTTTATTGCTTTCTATCCAGATATGATACCCATTGGGAAGAGAATATTAGTAGAGGTTTGAATTGTAAAAACACTCACAAATGGATTTCACAGATTATATGAACAGGCTGACTGCCAAACTGCCACCCAAAAATGAAATAATATAAAGCATTCATTGTCACCATCATTAATATCATCATCATCAAGATCCCATATAAAAATAAAATAATATAAGAAATGATGTTGTGAAAAGAACATCCTAGGTTGTGTGAAGACTTCAAACATGACCTTGATAAGGCTGAGTTAAAAAACACAACTCAAAAGCCCAACCATAGATAGATAGGGCTAAAGCTCTGAAGTTGATGATTATTTGAATTTTATGTGAATTCATAAATGTTTCCAGTAATGCAAATTTCTAAATGTTCTTATGAATAATAAAACCCTCATCAGTTGTTGTTGCCTTAGCAACTGTCCTATTGATTTAATTACAAATTATATTCTCATTATTTTTTTACCCAATATCAATAGCCCTTTGATAATGACACTCCCAAAATTGATTAAATGAGGCACCACCTATTATTGATTTCAGGAGTGCTTGTATCAAAGGCCTATCAATATTTACATATATTAATATTTAAAAAATACTAAATAATTGTTAATAATAACAACAAACAAGAATATCTCAGTTCATAATAAATATAACAATAAACAAGAATATCTCAGTTCATAATAAATATAACAATAACAAGAATATCTCAGTTCACTCAATATCAAAATAATAATAAATGTTAAAGACTTTTGCCCAAGGTTATCTATAGCTATGTTCGTGAGCACCACTTTTCCCTAGTGTTACTAAGGTCATGCTTTAAGTTTTCCAATCTAACATTTCACTTTTCCCTACATCTAATTATGAGAGACCCCTTCTCCCTATTTCCTTGAACTTATAACTCTCTTACTATTCATACTAGGTTGCCGCATGAAAGATCCAACACTTTTAGCACTCATCTTAATAAAAAGAAGTTTCTTCAAAAGATTATCATAATGAATAATATTTTTGCAAGTCAATGGAGAAAACCACCTTTAATGGTAATCATATAGTAGAGATATCAGCTAGAGCATAATGTTACTTTTTTTTAAATTCTAATATGAGCTTCAGAAACATTTAAGCATTTTTAACATAAATATGAAAGCGCTCTCTTTTTGAAAGATTCATCTCTTGTAACATATTTGCTTCACATGTTACGATGGCATCTCTCATATACCAAGTATCAAGACTGGCTTCGACATTTATAAAATTGCATTTTGTCAAACAGAATTATGTTGGTATGTTTCCTCAAATGGTTTAACCCCTTTCCAAAACAAAATAAAAAATATTTACCTAATGGTGCCTATGAAGATACCATTGGGCTCCCAACTGAGAACTATGTGGAGGAAATGTCTCATTACTTGTGTGTTGCATGTGCTGAACAAAATATGGAACCATGTAACACTGTTTGGGAATCATCTATGAATGGATCTGATGCTATAGTCATTCAGGTGAAATACAAATAAAAAAAATGTGGGTGAGAGAGAGAGAGAGATTATCCTGAACTTGGAAGTAGGTGGTGATAGATTGATAGTTAAAGAGTTTGTGGGATTTTCCTTAGAATGAGGGCAGGCTGATATTTGGACAGTGTTTGGATGAAAAGAAGTGAGGAGACTTCTCCTATGTTCTCATGGGTTCTCCACTTGGGTTTTCTTTTCCAGGATAAAGTGGGGACGGGTGACAAAAGTTCTCATGGTCAAGGAGAAGATGGTGTTCTCCACCTCCACGGCTGGCAGGAGAACACCATCTTCTCCTGCTGTCGAGAAG
This sequence comes from Chimonanthus salicifolius, assembly GCA_013350335.1. Classification (NCBI taxonomy): domain Eukaryota; kingdom Viridiplantae; phylum Streptophyta; class Magnoliopsida; order Laurales; family Calycanthaceae; genus Chimonanthus; species Chimonanthus salicifolius. The sequence continues at coordinate 21,921 of JAAGOE010000348.1, forward strand.
TTGGTGTTTTGTTCAACCCAACACTAAATGTTTTTTTTTTTTAGTTTTTTTAATTTAATAGAATGTCTGACCGATGAGATTGGAAGTTGAAATTTGGCTTAAAAAATCAAACTTCTGATGGTTTTGACCGCTAAGATCAAGTAGCTAAAATACTTTCAGCTAAAATTTCGTCCAAAGACGAGCTTGAAATAAATTTGATTCATAATCATGTAAAAATAAAAATCTAACACAACTATGTATCGATAATAAATTCTCCACTTAAAATATACAAATCTGGGAGAACGTAAGGTAGAAGTTCTCCTCTCTTCTCTTACGCACAGGAGAAGTAGGGAGAATTCTCCTACTTTAAGTTCTCCTCATCCCCTTGGTATTTTCCCAACTAAATGTCTGAGCTACGCCTTGCCAATGGAACTTTTTCAGTGAAGGTGAGCACTATAGATCTCTTATCCTATCCCAAGTCATACTTGTATATATTTTTTAACAATGACAATCTTTCCAAAAGAAGAACAAAATTACATGATTAAAACCCCTAATCTCACCCATAATGTAGTTGTTTCATGATTTTGTGATTCGGTAACTTCACTGTGTTTGATTAGGTTGGATTTTAATCATAATGCTTCTTTTTTAAAATGTAAACCCCAATCTCTTCCAATATAATCTTCAAATAAATTAAATCATAATCAAAACAAGAAAATCACAAAAAAAAAAGTAGAAATGATAAACATGACCAACGAAAAGACCTGCTAAGTCCATCTAATAATAAATCTTCAAGAACGCAGAAGATTGAACCCCTAATCTTATCAATCAGAAACAAGACAAGCAAATCGAACAAAAACCAACCAACAAATAAGTCAACGAAAGCAGAACATAAATAAGTAAAGGGAAAAACGTCGATATTAAGAGAAATCAAAGGAGAAAAGGTATCATTACCAGAATGAGATCGAATAGAGTGGCCTGATCGACCTTGACGAACTCAGCGTCCCAGGTCTTGAGCTCGTCGTCGACCGCCTTGTCGTCGCTGCTGCCCTTCTGCATCTCGACATGCTTCTTGCAGTACTCGATTACTTTCGA
>JAAGOE010000349.1:0-22812 GCA_013350335.1 Chimonanthus salicifolius
TACTGTTTGTCATATCAAATTAATGAATCCATCCAACCCTCTGCCCCATTTTCTCGTGAGCTTCATTTAAAGAAGTAAGCACCTGTTACTGTCCATTAATGGATGGTGAGTATGCCCCCTTTCTCCACACAGAAGGGTCCACACAAATAGTAGTTTTCAATCATTTGAGTAAAACGAATGCAGGTTATCTTCGGCCGTAGTTTTTATTAGAGCTGTCAAGGAACCTTACATTAAAAGTACATAAAAAAAATTAGAAATTTATGAGCGTTTTAGACACTATTAGTCTTTTGATATAAATACATAGTCCTAATAAATAATATTAAAGTCAACTCGAATATTACCTCCATATAGCAATCTGACTATTTTCCAAATTTGCAATCCTCATCTATCAGCTTTCTTTCTCACGATGGAGTTATTGTTTGCAGTATCACGTAGCTACTATTTATCAGCTCTAACCGGAGGTGGCAGTGGTGGCGACTTTTTGTCAGAAAATAGGTTTGAGCATTTAATTTGGAATGACTGAAAGATTGAACATAGTTGATGAAGTTCACAGAATTTGTCAATGATGTTCAAATGATTAAATGATAAAAGAAGTAAATAGTAAAGACTAAAAGTGGCTAACAAATTTATGAAACTTATCTGGAATTTAAAAATATTAATTAAAATCTTTCAAAAGAACAGAATCAAGTCATGTCAAGTCGACATGAATCGAATCCTTATCAATTTGGTTCAAATTTAGTGTTGAAATTGGGCCGGGTCGAGTCAGATTTTTTAAAATTCAATCTGATTTGAATTATTAAAATATGGAACCTAATCTGATCCGAACTTTTAATCCGGACCTCTTGAACCTACTCGACCTGAATTATAACCCGACTCAATCCGAAATCCGACCCGACCCGCATCTTGAACCTACTTTAGCCTACTTTTTACCGGGTTGGGGTTGAATTTGATCAGGTCGGATTAACTTAAAAATCTCTCAACTCAACCCAACTCGAATTCAATGCTGGTATCTGACTTCTCAACCCAACCCACATGATTTTCGGGTCGGGTCATGCGGGTTCGGCCCAAAATCCAACCCGAGTTTCACCCCTATTCAAATTTGAATTACCATTAATTATTAATTAAAATGATCTTTAATAGGCCTTACATTGAAACAAAGACATTTCTTAGCTCATCTATTCACAATCAGCACGGGTGAACCCCACATGGATGTGCTCAAGTTGAATTCCAGTGTCTAAGGAAGGATCTTTGTTATCCAAAATATTATATAAAATTTGTTGAGCAAATTATGATTTTCATAATAGAATTTTTACACTTTAATGGGATTCGTCAAGCCTATCAAACTCAATTAAAACTATAGATTAGCCATATGAAAAAATAGTTTTATATGTCATTACTAATCATTTTATATAAGATAATAAAATGATGAATTCAATAAAAATTATTTCAATGTGAGTAATCATTTTATAATCTTTATATGCAACTTTTTCATAAACTTGTGCTTGGGTTGGTGGGTCTGGGGGACCCCATCCACTGCTACATGTCAAATGTTCAAAAACTGTCCTCCACCATTAAAGTCCAAGTGTAAGGTGGGGACCTATCATAAAATTGCAACATAAATGAATTACTGATGTTTTATTTGTTATAGACATAAGAATCATATCCCTATATTTTATCGCTCAAAATGGTTTGGGTTAGATGTACCATATTTTTTTTTCCTGGATTAACGTGTGAGTAACTCAGACACCATATTTAGTAACATGCAGTGCTTGGCTCATATCATGTCCTTCTTCAGAAATTATCATATTCAACATCAAAACTATAACATGATAATCTTTTTGAAGTAGAACTCGCTCTCAAAACTTAGTTGTTAAGAGGAGAGTGCCTCAAGTGTTATATAGAGTCATTGGCTTCTAAAAGTAACTGATGTGGGATTTTTATCACTTTTACACTCACACAGCCGCATTCTACTGTACGTGGAAATTTCAGGTCCACCCTTATATGCTGCTGGATTCTATGACTGCACGAGAAACCTGTTCTAGTATCATGTTAGAAAATCATGACATGATGACATTTTTAAGGTAAAATTAACTTTTATAAATTAATCATAGGATATCTCAAATATTATTTGAAGTCATTAGTTTCTTAAATTAATTAATTTGAGACTTTTATCAATTTCATATACAGATTCAACAATAATTTTAACCCATTTTTGAATATTAAAAATAATATCAAGTTTGGATTATGTGCCGACAGTCTATCAAAGGTTAGTTGGCGGATTTAATCTGACATCTCATAATAAGACCCTGACATAGAAAAGGAAGTGACAAAATGGACCCCTGGATTTATTTTGTTAATATCACATATAAAAGACAAAAGCAATATATGTGGTAGGTTTGAAGGGTTGAACCATATAATACATGACTCTCACTGACCCGTAGAATGACTGTATAAGGTTCCTGAAAGAAAGAAATACAGTACCAAATTTCTCCTATTTACCCTTTGGAGATTGTCTTCTGATTCTTGTAGCTTTGCTTATTTAAGAAATAGTATGCAGAAAGCTTTTATTGGAGAGATGAGTCTGTCCAGTACCAATCTTGAAATCTCAAGGCTCCTAAGTATAATATATTAGTGCCTGAGAACAATGCAAGTAGGGATTCTACAGTCCATTGGTCACATTGAGTGCCTTAGACGATGGCCTTGTTGGCCTAAAGACACGGCCGACCCTAGTCTTTAAAGTGTGTGATATCAGGGGCCTTCTCTCCACCACTTATAAGTTAGAAATAAGTTATTAAGACCAAGAGGGTTTTAATTAATTAAAGGTTAATGTTAGCCAAACTGCTACTTAATTAATTGGAGTTTATTTATGACTTGTTAGTTCACAAATTGGCATAGATATATTTTTTATGTTTTTGATAAAAAAAAAAACTCTTCATTTCATTAAAGAAGTGGAAAACGTTTCATTTTCTATATATTTTATTTATTATATGACAGTGATTTTTGTGAAGATTTCGTATGAATCTTAACTTATATTTGATTCATATATTTTGATTATATTTTTAATCAAAGTTTGAATATATTTTCAAAGGGAAAAAAATATAAGATTGAGACAGATCCAAGGACTGCTAGGGGTCATAGAAAATAAATTTTTGAATAGGTCAAGCCCAATAGACATAGCCCAACCAGTTGAAGATAGCCACCACGTTGACATTCCAAGGTTTATAATTTGTTTAAAGCCCTATGGACTGGAGAATAAATACCAGAAACAATCTACTCTGACAGTGTGTCTAAGACGGATCATTATTTTTTTATCTCTATTTTAATAAATTTAGTAAATTATAAATTGACCAAGAATACGATCATTGATAGAATTTAGAGGAAAAAATATTAAAAAAAAAATTATAAGTAAATAAGATAAGTATTGATTGTTACAAATAAATGATAATTGAAGCCTGCTAAAGCTTTTAACTCCCCAAAAAATTATTGAGGTTTCTTCACTGTTTTAGCTCTAATTTAACTTCTATATAAATAGTGAACATTGAAATCAAGTCTTTCAGTAGAAATTATTTATTACATGTATTAGATAAGCCTTCGATATCTGTCATTATTTTTCATTTTTATAATAATGTTGATAACTGAATCAATACAGTTTTAGTCTATTCTATTGTAATTGACACCATCACTGTCATCATACATTCAGATTTATTATAATCTTTCATGTCGGAGCAATACTTTAAGGGTTGCAAATTGACCCTACAACTACCATTGGTTACATCTGAGATAGGGCCAAATATTATAGTCAGATATTATGCATGATGTTAAGTATTGCTACATTTAAAATAATACAAGCACACGCAAGCGTGTGATAAGGATCGAACCTGAGTCTATTGGGCCGCTCAACCAAGTGCCATATTGGTTGATGAAGAGAAGGGTTTAGGATATATATTGGACTTAGATTACTCCATCTAATGGGCTATTCTTTTGAACTAAATACCCAGTTGTAACAAGTGGTATTGGATCTATCTCCCAAAATACCACGTATGGACTCAGGAGATTTTCTAGCCGGACATAATAGCCGGCGATGTTCTATCTACCGAAGAGCCTCATTTGAGAAGAGATTGTTGGACAGTCGAACGAGTCCCACATCAGGGTGGCAGAGCAAAAACCACTCTCCAACTTTAAATCTTAATCATTATTGTATAAATGGCTAATTGTTTTAATTAAATTTATCTAGTCATGACTGTGATGAAACCTAGTAAGCCTCATTTGGGCTATCATGTGATTTAGCCATGTCGTATAGTAATGCATTTCCCTGGTGATTGATACGTAAAAACTGGCCATAATCTGTCTCATGTCCTGCCTCATTAGGACACTAGGGTTCTTTGTATATTAAGCATTTATACAATTATGTTAGATGTTGAGATTCCTCGGACCTTGTGAATCCTAATGATAGACCCAGAGAATCTGAAGAACCCTAAGCCCTAACCATGTGGAGCCATGTGGAGCCATATGGTTCCATGTGGTTCCATGTGGTTCCAACCATCTTCCAATTTGGCTTGGTTCCTAAAACTTAAAGATGGTAACAATAGTTTTTTTATTTATTTGTTTTTTCTTTCTTTTCTTCTTAAAAATGAGCTCAAATTTTTTGAATCTTAAAAAGTGGACTAATAGTTTAAATATTGTCATACTATCCAATTTTTGTACGGGAGTATTTCCTGATCTATAGATCTTTCTTTTGCTCTTTGGGGGGTCTTTTTCTCTTTGTCTGGTTCATACTGTGGGCTCTTTTTCTCTTTCCTTCTTGCTCTTGATTTGAACTCATTTTGTATACTTTCGGGGTTTCTCTCTGATTTTAAATGAAACTTATCCTGTTGTTAAAAAAAAAATTGATAGGTGATAAATTAAATGTTGGTGAAATGGAAAAAAGAAAAAAAAAAAGATCCATTGGGAGTTGGTGTCGACAAACAGCATGCAGAATAGGAAAGTCAATGCTCAACTCTTTAAGAAGGAAGTAGCTATGATCTGCCCTTCAGATAGAATGATATTTATTTTCCATTTTGGACTTGTCTTCTTTAATCAACAAACCATAGTCTTCCAGACATGAACATAAGATACCAAGAACTATTTTGTACTTCTGGGGGGGAAGACTAGTGTAAACTCATTCACGTGGCTGCAAAAAATATTGGGTCTTGAATATTTTACATCATAATCAAATAATGTGGGAGAGGAAGGTAATGATGCAGGAGTTCCATGTAAAGTAAAACAAGACAAGAAACTTCTCTTATTCTAATCGACAAATCATTAGTCTTTTGCCTTTTGTTTTTTCTGTAACTTTAGCATAAAAAATGTCAAAAATAAAACTAGAGAAGATGGTGATGAAAACAGGTCTAGAACATAGATTTCAGCCTCCACTCGTTGAAAAGAAAAAGTTAAAAAAAATATTATTCTAATCAAATAAAAGGTTCTTATTGGACACATGGAAGTTTCTCTATCTATAAACACCGAATAATCTTATAGAGAGTAGATTTTTTTAGATGGAGCGAGATTCGAATTTAAAACTTCCACTTTTTTCTTAGTCATCACTCTAACTCCTCTAAATTAAATCAAGCATTTATTTATAATTATTTTGTACTCTATTTCCATTTTTATCTATTTATTACCATTCACTCTCTCTATCCATCTGGAAACGGGTCTGTAAAGTTAAAAAAAAAAAATCACCATGAATTTCAGTCTTTTATTATCTCACTTTCTTTTTAGGTTTCACAAAAATAACTTTTATTCCTTATATAAAAAAATAAAACTAGAGAAGATGGTGATGAAAACAGGTCTAGAACATAGATTTCAGCCTCCACTGATTGAAAGGAAAAGTTAAAAAATTATATATTATTTTAATCAAATTAGAGGTTCAACTTTAGGTGGGTGATGTCACTCTTCCTAAACAAGTGAAATGGTGTTCTTCCAATTTGGCTTGGTTCCTAAAACTTAAAGATGGTAACAATAGTTTTTTTTTATTTATTTGTTTTTTCTTTCTTTTCTTTTTAAAAATGAGCTCACATTTTTTGAATCTTAAAGAAAAGACTCATAGTTTAAATATTCTCATACTATCCAATTTTTGTACGGGAGTATTTACTGATCTATAGATTTTTCTTTTGCTCCTTCAGGGGTCTTTTTCTCTTTGTCTGGTTTAGACTGTGGGCTCTTTTTCTCTTTACTTCTTGCTCTTGATTTGAGTTCATTTTGTATACTTTCGAGGTTTCTCTCCGATTTTAAATGAAATTTATCCTTCGTTCAAAAAAAAAATTGACAGGTGATAAATTAAATGTTGGTGAAATGGAAAAAAGAAAAAAAAAAAAAAATCCATTGGGAGTTGGTGTCGACACACAGCATGCAGAATAGGAAAGTCAATGCTCAACTCTTTAAGAAGGAAGTAGCTATGATCTGCCCTTCAGATAGAATGATATTTATTTTCCATTTTCGTCTTGTCTTCTTTAATCAACAAACCATAGTCTTCCAGGCATGAACATAAGATGCCAAGAACTATTTTGTACTTTTGGGGGGGAAGACTTGTGTAAACTCATTCACGTGGCTGCAAAAAATATTGGGTCTTGAATATTTTACATCATAATCAAATACTGTGGGAGAGGAAGGTAATGATGCAGGAGTTCCATATAAAGTAAAACAAGACAAGAAACTTCTCTTATTCTAATCGACAAATCATTAGCCTTTTGCCTTTTGCTTTTTTCTGTAACTTTAGCATAAAAATGTGAAAAATATATATATAGAAGATGGTGATGAAAACAGGTCTAGAACATTAGATTTCAGCCTCCACTGATTGAAAAGAAAAAGTTAAAAAAAAAAATATTATTCTAATCAAATAAGTGGTTCAACTTTAGGTGGGTGATATCACCCTTCCTAAACAAGTGAAATATAGTTCTTAACTTCTGATTCCACGCATATGAGTATTTGAGGATGGGGCAACAACTTCCACCACTAAATTAAGCATTCATTTTTTTTTTAATGATCAAAGTGTTTAGGCTTCTTTTGGAGCACTCGATTAATCTTTTGGACACGTGGAAGTTTCTCTATCTACAAACACTAAGTAATTTTATAGAGAGTACATTTTTTGGATAAAGTGAGAATCGAACTTAGAACTTCTACTTTGTTCTTGGTCATCACTCCAACTCCTCTAAATTAAATCATGCATTCATTTATAATTATTTTGTACTCTATTTCCATTTTTATCTATTTATTACCATTCACTCTCTCTATCCATCTCGAAACGGGTCTGTAAAGTAAAAAATAAAAATTACCATGAATTTCAGTCTTTTATTATGTCACTTTCTTTTTAGGTTTCACAAAAATAACTTTTATTCCTTATATAAACAAATAAAACTAGAGAAGATGGTGATGAAAACAGGTCTAGAACATAGATTTCAGCCTCCACTGATTGAAAGGAAAAAGTTAAAAAAATATATATTATTTTAATCAAATTAGAGGTTCAACTTTAGGTGGGTGATATCACTCTTCCTAAACAAGTGAAATGGTGTTCTTAACTTCTGATTCCAAGAATATGAGTACTTGAGGTTGGGGCAACAACTTCCACCACTAAATTAAGTTGAGCCATACAGACACTCTACGTTTCTATCTTTATACATCCGATTTCAAAAATTCAGGTGAAAATATCATTTTGCCCTTCCGCATTTTATCATCCGAATGAACCGTCAGTTCATTTTTAAATTCATTCGGATGATGAGATCGTTCGAAGTAATACATCAGTACAAAATGTGTTCCTTCGGACGATCAAACCATATACAGTTGAATTGTTCGAAGGATCACTGAGAATATTTCGAAAGAATGTAATCGAGAGAACGACTGCATTTTCAGTCTTCTCTCAGTTAAAATCGTTCGAAGGATCCTCAATAATCCTTCGAACGATTCAGATACAATAAGTCACGATCACCTACATGAATGCACTTGCATTCATCATGTATGGGTTCATCTTGGACGCAAGTTATGAGTCACTAAAAAGGTATATTCTTGAATACGAGGTCCACCAAATATATTCTTAATTATATTTATAAATCATGTTTTAAAAATAATTAAATTGAAGTCACTTCAAAATATTTTTAAACCTTAAACTCTTCTGACCTTTAAAACATGATTGATTTATCTAAGCAAGATAATTATTGTGGACACCCTATTCCAACATAGATGTTTCCAACAAATCTATGTACATCATAATTGACAGGCCCCACATAAGGGTGTAAACTATATTGTCTCACTTCCCAGTGTACGGAGAACTTCTTGTTTAGATCAAAATATGGATCTAGCAATGTTTTAAAACTATAAAAATATTATTTTTAATCATACTATGAGTGTATAAGTGATGTTTCTAAACTCATTTAATAACTACTATATTGGTTGATTTATCTCAATTTTCTTGTCAACTCCATTTCACAAAATTTAACATCAAAAGGATGTTATTGGCCAATTGTTAAACCACCGGATCTAGCCATTTAAAACTACTTTATTGCATCGGATGATACTTATAGGTCTAGAAGTTAGTGATACATATCGGCCAATACAATGTGTATCGTTTGTATAAGATGTATATCAGCTAGTATGGCTGATAGTTCGACCCATACAATTTTTTAATTTTTTCAGAAAAATAAATTCAAAAAACTTGGAAGGTATCTGCAATTTTCCAAGCTTTTTAAAAAAATTAATGAAAGCGAGGTATTTTAAGATAATTCACATTTTGGAGTTTCTTATGAAAAAATTAATTAATTGATAAACAAATATTTATGGAATTAAATGAAGAGCCCTTAATGTTACTGATATAGTTTTCAAGGTGTTTTTATGATTTTTCTCATATTTCAATATTTTTATGAAATTTAGAATTTTTTACGATAAAAATTTATGAACCGTAATAGAAGATGCATTTTAAAGTAGCGAAGATGAATTTCATATTAGGTGCTTCCTCATATTGATCTCCTATTTTCTAAAAAAATTAAACATTTTTCAATTTTTAAGACATATTTTATTTATATCAAATTTTGACTCTCACCGATCTAATAATATAAAAAAAAATTGACTATTTTCTTTTTAAAGTATGCTCACAATGGAATTTTCATTTTTACTATTTTTCTATATTTTTTCTAAAAAAAAAAAATAAAAGGAGAGAGAAATCATATTAGTGATTTATCATTGATACAGAATGTGTGGACTAACGTATCAGCCCAACAAAGGTTGACTGCAGGGTGCAAATATCGGCTGATACAATATACGGTTTTGAAACCACATCATATCAGCTGATATGATTCGTATCGGCCGATATCTCGGCCGTTTCATATCGGCCTATATCGGCTGATTTTTAAAAAAAGAAAAGAAAAGAGGAGAGACAATAATATCGGCCGATACTGAATTTTGCACCCCTGGTTGAATGGAAGATAGCAGGAGAAAGTCCCTTAGTAATTGTCAGAAGGATTTTTAATCATTACCATTGTCACCTTAATTATTAATGTTGCTATTACATAGATCTACAAATGTAGTACTGGGTCCAATTTGTATTGAGCTCGGGCCCAGACAAAATCTGATTCACAATTGGGCCCAAAAAAGGTGATCTAGAAGGGACATTTGAGACATAAGGTCCAAACCAAGAGTGGAAATGCTTGTATCAGGTATACTTGGGATTCCAGTCCAGCCCACCTGAAAGGACTTGTTTCCAAGATGTTGAACCATGATAAAACCTTCCCTACTTAGACTTCTAGCTTCATAATTCATAGGCAGGCCTCAATAGATAATTCAATAGCCCAATCTCAGGCCCATGTGTCCTCAAACATTGGACAGTCTATTCATGCTTACTTTTTCGGCCTGACCAGACCAGTGGACTATGGCGTTGTCCAAATGATACTGAACAATGGATCTTATCAATTTGATCAGCTCGGAGGAAATTAATGGTTTTAATGCTTCGGCAAAGTTTAATCAGCAATCCCAACCATTCATTTCATCGAACTGCCAAAGTTCTATTGTTTAGGATCTAAGTTTTGGCTGGTTTTGATGATCTAGTCATCATGGTAGTAAAGTGTGACTGTGGAAATGCAGTTCAGACTCTAGAGTCTAGTCTAGATGTTCTGACATCCCAAATGTTCACATGCAAGTTTGAGATCTGGGACTGAAGTTTCATGGCCCGCTCGTGTTTGAACCCCAAGATTGGGCCCATCTTGATGTAGTCCTGGAGTGGTGATAAAGGCCGAACTATAGACTCACCCAGAAAACCATTTACTACTCGAAGGGCATGATATTTCACAAATGGTCTGGGCCAGGCCCAAAGAGTGGATCTGGAATTAAGGGATTAGGCTCAATCAAGATTTAGCTCTGCCAACCAGCCCCTGAGCTGACCCAGTTGCATCTCAGATATGATAACGATCAATGCAAATTATTCAATCTGGAGTAGTTTTTGTTCATGTTCAAAGCCAACAGCCCTTTTTATTAAAATTGATTGTTTTTTAAAAAACTTCAGTTAGGGATGGCAATTTCTAACTGACCCACAAACCCGCCCAAGGAAAAAGGATTGAGACTGAGTACCCTAACTCATCTAATAAATAGGTCAATTGTTCAAAACAAATAGGTTACACATCCAAAAATGGATTGGGTCAGCATTTTATAGATCAACCGACCCATGACATTAGGATTCAAGTTGAGTATCTAAGCTCTTGATTAAGTGCCTGGCCCAGATGAATATCAGATCAATAACTTTTATGAACAAGGTGTGTAGGCTTCTTAAAACACTCGACTAATCAGAGCATTTGCAAGCTTCCCTCTCTACACACTGGGTAAATCTATGGGGAGTGAGTGGGAATCGAACTTGAAACTCCCACTTCTTAAAATAGATTCATGACCATCACTTTAACCTCTTCGAGTTATATCATCATTAACTTTAGAATAAAATAACAAACAAATGGACCTAAAATAAGTTCCTAAAATAATTTTGTTCTTGTATTCTTTAATCAACAAACCACAGTCTTCCAGACATGAACATAGGATGCCAAGAACCATTTTGTACTTTTGCGGGGGAGGACTTGTGTAAACTCATGCACGTGGCTGCAAAAAATAATGGGTTCTTGAATATTTTACATCATAATCAAATAATGTGGGAGAGGAAGGTAATGATGCAGGAGTTCCATATAAAGTAAAACAAGACAAGAAACTTCTCTTATTCTAATCAACAAATCATTAGCCTTTTGCCTATTGTTTTTTTCTGTAACTTTAGCATAAAAAATGTCAAAAAAAAAAAAAAAAACTATAGAAGATGGTGATGAAAACAGGTCTAGAAATAGATTTCAGCCTCCACTGAGTAAAAAATATATATATTATTCTAATCAAATAAGAGGTTCAACTTAGGTGGGTGATATCACTCTCCCTAAACAAGTGATTCCACGCATATGAGTACTTGAGGTTGGGGCAACTAACCACTAACCTCCACCACTAAATTAATCATTCATTTTTATTTTTTATGACTATTTTTTGGACACGTGGAAGTCTCTCTATCTACACACATCGAGTAATTTTATAGAGAGTAGACTTTTTGGATGGAGTGAGAATCAAACTTAGGACTTCCACTTTATTCTTGACCAACACTCCAACCCTTTTGAATTAAATCGGATATTCATTTATAATTATTTTGTACTCTATTTCCATTTTTATCTATTTATCACCATTCACTCTCTCTATCCATCTGGAAACGGGTCTGTAAAGAAAAAAATCACCATGAATATCAGTCTTTTATTATCTCACTCTCTTTCTAGGTTTCACAAAAATAGCTTTTATTCCTTATATAAATGGAGAAAATATCAAGCCAATATCTTAGCCTACTGATCGAGTTGAGTGAACCTCAAAAATGTAGTAAACTTTGAAATGAAAATTCCCTATGATGATTATGATGGATTAATTCATTCAAACGAGTGAATCGTCAAAGAATGTGAAGAAGCGAGTAATCTCACTCGATGAACCACCATGGCCAATGAGAAACTATATGGCCTTTTTTATTTGGAGACATGGATTCAAAACAACTCTAGTAATTATATAAATTGAGATTGAAAGTCTATCGAGTAAGCAGGAGTTCTAAATTCAATTCTCACAATCTCACTCCAGTCTAAAGGACCAGTTCCTGTAGAGTTACTCAGTGTGTAGATAGGAAGACTTGCACATATCTAAAATATTACTTAAATACTTTAAAAGACCTGAACACCTTGATCATAAGAATAAAGGTATATCTTAGATTGATATTAAGACAAACGAGGATTTACTGTATGCACTTGCATTCATCATGTATGGTCCATCTTGGACTCACGTTATGAGTCACTAAAAAGGTATATTCTTGAATACAAGGTCCTCCAAATATATTCTTAATTAGATTTATAAATCATGTTTTTAAAATAATTGAATTGCAGTCACTTCAAAATATTTTTAAACCTTAAACTCTTCTGAATTCTGACCCTATTCCAACATTGATGTTTTCAACAAATCTATGTACATCATAATTGACAGGCCCCACATAAGGGTGTAAAACTGAAAACTATATTGTCTGACTTCCCAGTGTACGGAGAACTTCTTGTTTAGATCAAAATATGGATCTAGCAATGTTTTAAAACTATAAAAATATTATTTTTAATCATACAATGAGTGTATAACCAATGTTTCTAAACTCATTTAATAACTACCATATTGGTTGATTTATCTCAATTTTCTTTTCAATTTAATAACTACCAAATTTATCATCATAAGGATGTTATCGGCCAATTGTTAAACCAGCAGATCTAGCCATTTAAAACTAAAGTTATTGCGTCGGACGATACATATTGGCATAGAAGTTAGTGATACATATCGGTCAATATAATGTCTACTGTCTGTGCAATTTTCCAAGCTTTTTTAAAAAAAAAAATTTAATGAAAGTGGGGTATTCTAAGATAATTTTCATTTTGGAGTTTCTTCTGAAAAATTAATGAAATGATAAACAAATATTTATGGAATTAAATGAAGAGCTCTTAATGTTACTGATATAAATTTTAAGGTGTTTTTATGATTTTTATCATATTTCAATATTTTTATGAAATTTAGAATTTTTTATGATAAAAATTTATGAACCATAATAGAAGATGCATTTCACAGTAGAAGATGAATTTCATAATAGGTGCTTCCTCATATTGATCTTCTATTTTCTAAAACATTTAAACATTTTTCAACGTTTAAGACATATTTTATTCATATCGAATTTTGACTCTCAACGATCTAATAATCTAAAAAAAAAAATGACTATTTAAAAAAAAAAAAATATATATATATTCACAGTAGATTTTTCATTTTTACTATTTTTCTATATTTTTTCCAAAAAATAAAAATAAAGGAGAGAGAAATCATATTAGTGATATATCATTCATACAGAATGTGTGGACTAAGGTATCAGCCCAACAAAGGTAGACAGGAAGATAGAAGGAGAAAGTCCCCTGGTAAGTGAGAATTTTTAATCATTACCATTGTCACCTTAATAATTAGATCTACAAATGCAGTACCGGGTCCAATTTGTATTGAGCTCGGGCCCAGACAAAATCTGATTCACAATTGGGCCCAAAAAAGGTGATCTAGAAGGGACATTTGAGACATAAGGTCCAAACCAAGAGTGGAAATGCTTGTATCAGGTATACTTGGGATTCCAGTCCAGCCCACCTGAAAGGACTTGTTTCCAAGATGTTGAACCATGATAAAACCTTCCCTACTTAGACTTCTAGCTTCATAATTCATAGGCAGGCCTCAATAGATAATTCAATAGCCCAATCTCAGGCCCATGTGTCCTCAAACATTGGACAGTCTATTCATGCTTACTTTTTCGGCCTGACCAGACCAGTGGACTATGGCGTTGTCCAAATGATACTGAACAAAGGATCTTATCAATTTGATCAGCTCGGAGGAAATTAATGGTTTTGATTCTTCAGCAAAAGTTTAATCAGCAATCTCAACCATTCATTTCATCGAACTGCCAAAGTTCTATAGATTAGGATCTAAATTTTGGCTGGCTTTGATGATCTAGTCATCATGGTAGTAAAGTGTGCCTTTGGAAATGCAGTTCAGACTCTAGAGTCTAGTCTAGATGTACTGAAATCCCAAATGTTCAAATGCAACTTTGAGATCTGGGACTGGAGTTTCATGGCCCGCTCGTGTTTGGACCCCAAGAATGGGCCCATATTGATGTGGGCCTGGGGTTGGTGATAAAGACCGAACAAGACTCAGCCAGGATACCATTTATAACTCGAAGGGCATGATATTTCACAAATGGGCTGGTCCAGGCCCACTCTAGATCTGGAATTAAGGGATTAGGATCAATCAAGATTTGGCTCTGCCAACCAGCCCCTGAGCTGACCTAGTTGCTGCTCAGATATGATAACGATCAATGCAAATTATTCAATCTGGAGTAGTTTTTGTTCATGTTCAAAGCCAACAGCCCTTTTTATTAAATTTGATTTTTTTAAAAAACTTCACTTAGGGATGCCAATTTGTAACTGACCCACAAACCCGAACAAGGAAAAAGGATTGGGACGAAGTACCTTAACTCGGAACTCCCACTTCTTAAAGTGAATTCCTGACCATCACTCTAACCTCTTTGAATTATATCAAATCATTAACTTTAGAATAAAGTAACAAACAAATGGACCTCAAATAAGTTTGAAAACATCTTAAACAAAAGAAGAAGCCTCAATCCTACACTTCTCACAAACAGGAACTTATCTTTAATCAAAATAGAACTAAACCCAAACATAACATGACGGGGCACGCAAAACGTTTGATACTGAGATATGTCTGTTGATTTAGACTGTGAAGATGCAAATGGCTTCTAATAGTACACTCGATTCTTGTAGATGTTGATGGTAGAGAGTGAATTTAGAGCCATCATGAAACCGACAGCGATGAAAGACGAGACGAGGGCGCCGCCGCCATGGTCGCAGAAGGTGTCGAATCTGTCACAGATCCTGTTCCAGCGTGCATGTGAATTGCCATTCTTCCCAAGTTCGGCCATGGATGCTGCAGCAGCAGCCCCAGAGGAGAGTAGGGCCACAGTCATCTACTCATCAACAAAGTATTACTTGTCATTTCTTCAACCAATTATGATTCTATATATAGTGCACACTATACACATTAACGAAATTCACAAATAAGAAAAGTGACAAGAATGTCGTTGTTTTTTATAATAAGGGACACTAGATTTATCTTTTTGTCCAATTGTCATCTAACTAGTAAAAAAAGTATACGAGTGTCCCTTATTATATAAACACAAAATAAATACATTGGACAGGAAGCAAAAGAAATCTCCATTACCATGTCTGAGATTGTGATTAAATGCCCAAGTCTCTTATAGAACTTGTCACCAAAGTAACCAAGCAATAACAAGGACAAGTTATGGAAACTTGCCATGGCATTGGCTATCACAAAGAACCTGCATCAAAAGTCGAAGAAAAACCATGAAAGAAGCACAAACTTGATCTAAAAAAAAATAAAAAATTACAGCACTGGTAGGATCTTTTTCTTGGATTGCATTCAAATTAATAATCTCTGATATAAATCATGGTTATGATTATGTGTGCAAAACATAGAGGGCTACCAGCTTATAATACCCAACATTGTTGCGATTAGGTGTTGACTTCCATTAGGGTTTAGGAGTAGTAATAGGCCTTTGAAAAATCCAAAGTGAGCCCATAGCTGAATGACCCAAATTGATCAAAAGTGGGCTCCACAGGTGAAGAGCCCAGATTGTTGAAATCACATGTAAGTCCAGTCCATGACTTTAGGAATAAAAATAAGAAGTAAAAGAAAAAAAAAACCCAAGTGGCGTCCATGAAACTGTTAATGTTGGCCTGGTTAGAAGCCCAGGATTCGTGGGTGGAATCTCAACTTTGCAAATTTCTGTGGATTATTCTAACCATATATAGCAATTATTCTGGTATCAAGAAAGAATCCTAAGCCGCCAAATGAGCAAGAGCCCTTCAAAGTACCTTTCAACCCTGAATGATTTATTGAGTCAAAAGGATCCACATATGCAGGCCTACCCATCAGGGACCCAAACAACTTGACATGATTAGCCCAATGTGGATGAGGCTCAAAATACTCCACATAATATTGCAACACTTTAATAAAAGGTCCACCATCCCACATTTAATTTTTTTTTTTTTAAGAAAATGCCAAGTATCAAGAGGTTGGTATATACTAAATCATCGGGTCATTCTATTGATGATAAGACGATGAACAGGATCAAAATCTTTCAAAATTTCAAACAGCGGGAGGATTTTAATTTCAACAAGTGGAAGAAAGAAGAAAGTCCAAAGTCAGATACTACAAGTTACGGATAACATGGAAAGGTAGGGCTGAAACTCGAGTCAAGTCGTGTTTTAATAAACCGAATCTAACTCATGTCAAAAAATATTGAACCCAACCCGAGTTACTCAATCCGACCTGATCTGACTCAACCTGGATGCTATTTTATAACTTAGTGTACTTTGATCAAGTCAGGTCAAGTTGCTTTTAAATTTCACAACCCGCCCCCATCTGAATTTCATGCGAGTTTATTTTTTTCCAATCCAACCAGACTCGAGATATATAAAAACATAGTCCAAACTCATTGATTTCTCGAATCGGATTTTACCCCGGAGATACCAAAAGACATGATAGAGAGGTGTAATTGACCGTATGTTTATGATAGGCCGATAAGAGTCAAATGAAACGGAGATTTTAGTCAAGATAAAGAATAAAGGAAGAAAGCAACAATGGCTTACACAAAAGCTGGGGTATGTTGGAACTTGGCAGTGGTGGTTACAGTGAAAGGAGTATTTCCAATCATTGCCACAACAGTGGTCTTGGTTTGCTTGTTAAGAGCCATGACAAGAGTAGCAGAAACAGTAGCACAGAGTGCCAGCACCCTCAAAGCCACAAAAGGCCACATGTGTGCCTTCGATTTTGCCACTGGACATGACCCAACAACCATTTCTTTTTCCCCATCTTCAACACAAGGCTTTCCACCATCTTCAGCAGCCATTAATAGGGATTTGTTTCAAGTGAAAGAAGAATGAATGGAGGAAAGGATTGATGGGATGGTGGGTTTTAAAGGGGTGGTGGCTTGAAGATTGGTCAATAATTTGGATCACCCATTTCAATTGTTGAGTCTGACAAGCTAAGCTTAGCATATTATTTTCCTGACTCGTGGTGTAATTAATGGCAATTTTCCCAATGGGGGTTGGGATTTCATTGCCATGCCTAACCTATTTCCTTTACCATAAGATGGGATATCAACCTTAGAAGAGATTTTGGTTTGGCAGTTGCCCCAATCAGACAGAAATCAATGTTAGATAAACCACAATATTATATAATTTTTACACTCAACAACAGTCGTATGTTTTCTTGCATGGCTAAATTGGAGCTGATTGGGTATGAAGAATAATTAATGTATCTTATCTTTTCTGACACGAAGCTTGAGACCATAGTAAAAGTTTTTTTTTTTCTAATAAATCTTATGGCACTGTAACTTGAAGAAGGTATATTATCATCCGACGAAATTGATAATCTGACTATCTGAGGAATGGTCACCTTCAGAAATTACAGTGAGATTCACCCAATCATAGCCATCCAATGTAAGATTTTCCAAGCCACAAATGGGATAATTAGTAGCATGAACTAAAGACGATTGGCTATGTATGAAATCGAAAGTGAGACCTACCAAAAAGATGAATGAGCATTTGTTTTCTTTAAAAAAAAATATGTTGGACATGATATAGAGGATTCAATGCTTTGATTGGTGTGATTTCATTTCATAGTGGACTCCCGACGACTGAATTGTACCCAATAGACACATGAAGTGGGTTTACTATTTAATTGAACCAGTAAAGGACACAACAGTGTCAGTACCTCCTGATGTCAAGAGGATTAGTATACGAAGGTGCACGTCTACAAGCAAATAGGAATTTTGTTGGGAGCAAGCAAATAGGAGTCCATACACCAGAAGGAAGGTAAGGTAAAGGGTTTACATGCACCTTAAATCCATACTTTCAGCCTCATTTCGACACATGAACAACAGACCACATTCATTTTCGAACAAATTTTTCTCAATTTTAGGGCACTGATTTCTAAAATGCTGGTTCGCAGCTATGCACAGAAGAAACACATGGCCAAGATATCCGACGAGTATGTACACAAATTTCTTTTACCATTGCACTGTCAAAACTTTTAATACAATTTATCGAATAAAACATGGAAACGAAATAGCAGTCTGCTCGGTGTGGACCTAACACCAAATCATTGACAATCACCACACTCGCTACAAGGTTCTGCTTAAGCACACTAAGTGTGAATTTGCATATATCTTCACAGCAACTCGAAAAAAACCAACCCATCTCTTTCACTTTTAATATGAAGGCTCCACACCAGTATTTAGTTCTTAGAGAAACAGGAATGCGCATCCGCAACTTATTTAGCCATAGTATGATCGTTAGACACACACTGGTATCCCACTGTGAGGAAGGAACTCTGACATGTCATTTTTTGTCTGTGGTTACACCGACTACAATGTTGCTCACCTATATCAAATGTGAAGAAGTGCAAATGCGATTAGTGATATTGATTCTACTCAACAAATTATAGCAGAAACTACGAAAGTGTGAGGGAAGTACCATCTTGCCACTTTTGTCTACTGTCGTTGGGTTCTCAACGAGAATAGTTTGGGCCTGCACATTTGGCATTGACTAAAATTAACACCATGGTAACAATAAAGATGCATAAAAACTTGCAAAACATGCAAAAAACAAGGTATTCTTGCAGGGTAAGTGTAACATACTGCTGAAGTTGAAAGCATGGATGGAAGTGGGGTTCCATTTGGTCTTTCTACAGGAATAGGTGTACTCATGTTACTCATCTGCACACACAGTGACATAAGTGCTAACAATGGTAAATCAATACGAAAGATGATAAGTTATATGATTATAACACAACGACATCTGTAAACCTTGAGTTTGCCGAAGTTCGGCCCATGGGTTGGTAATTTAGATATTGATACAACGGATCCCATTCTAAATAAGACAGCAAAATGGGTAATTTTTCTGAAAGGCTATGATTTTATTGACAAGGGGAAAAGAATGCAACCCAACAATACAACAAGAGAAAACAACCCAGACTATAACAGAGAACAGCCCAACCCAACTTAGGTTACAAGGATATAACCAGAATATTTATCAGCCCTTGCATTAACTTCCTTAAGATGTGCCTTACATAGAACCTTTTTTCGTGATTACTTCTCTAATCTCCTCAATTAGATCCAGGAGTCTCCAAGGCCCTTTCTGAGCTGCCAGCCCATTGAATCACCACAGAAGAATTCCCTTCTAGCAGATCCGCTTCCTCTCCTATACTGGCTAGTTTTCTGACCCCAAGCAGTAATTTATGCAACTAAGCTAAATTCGTGTGACAGAAAGGCAGTGGGCCAGCAAATGTCACTAATTATCTGCCTACTTCATCTCTTATAACACCATCAAATACCAGCGTTCTCTAACTCCCTCATACTACTGTCATCAAAATTTAATTTTCTTTTGCCACTTGTATCAGGATCCCACAGACAACCACTAATGACAGTTTGCTGAAAATTGACCCCCAGCTTGGTCCATAATCTGATCACCTCCCCCATAGGCACTGCAGCAAAGTCCGTTTGTAGCTGTGAACCAAGGCTTACCTTCGCCTTGATAGAACCCAGCACCTCTCATCCACACTTCTGGCCTCATTATGGAACATACGACTGTTTCGTTCCTGCCAAATGGTCCATAATGTGGCAGCAAGGGAAAGACTCCACAGAAGATGAGTAGACTGATTACCACCCAGACAGAACACGAAAGATTCTTTCATAGCAACTCTAAGCTTCCTTCAAATAGATAGTTACGACAGTACACCCATTTTTTTAGTTTATTGTGGTTTTATGTGGCATTGGATATGGCAGATGGGAATTTGGTCCACTCGACCAAAAGTCTAAAGAGTGTGGCTAAAAATCCAAGCTTCAGGATTAACGTTCTGCCGAATCATCAACATACACATGACCAAGCCATAAACCCACTTGATACCCACTGCATAATATTACCTAGGCAACAATAAACACACATCATCATCTTCCCTCACCCACCTCCCCCCACTTCTCTTCCTTCAACTCCCTCACACACGCAACACTAGAGGCCATGTCAAGCTTTGAAATGCCTTTCAAATGTTTGCAGGAAAGAAATCTCTCATGCATTTCAAAAAGGCCATTTTCAAGAAGAGTTCTCATTCTAACATTAAATATATAATCTGAAGCTCCCAACAGCAGCAATCAGCCGCCATAAATTACAATCATCAGCATCTCGTTTGACCACTTAATAAAGCTGTGAATAAGGTGTCTACATCATAACAAATGTCAATCTCAGGGCACATTATATAGGAGGATATTTGAAGGAAAGAACTCTTTCTGGTTCTGTTTTTACGAGAAACTAGGGCTGAAACTCGGGAGGGTCAGGTCAGGTTTTGATAAACCCAACCCTGACCCATGTCCAAAATAGTTGAACCCGACCCGACCCCACCTGAGTTGATAACTAGACTTACAAAACCCAACCGGACCCAAGGTGATAACCCGACCCGTCCTCCAACCCGAGAATCAACCCAATTTAAAAAAAAAAAAAAAAGCTTAAAATAAAAATAAAAAATAAAAAAAGAATTTGTTGGTCTTGCTCTCTCGCTCGGTCTCTCGTTGTCTCCTCACTGTCGGCTTCTCGGACTTTTGCATCCTTCTCAAGATGCTTCTAGAACTCTCTTCGTGTGATATGCCCCGTTTGTGGCTGCCCCAAGCCATTTGATTCCAGTGAGAAATTTGAAGGAAATGAAAAAAAGAAGTAGAAAGAGATTTTTATTACCCATCGGATGAAGGAGATGCCCCTCTCTCTCTTAGGAGATGCCTCTCTCTCTCTGTGGAATGGAGGCGGAGCAAGCAAAGACTAAATTAGGGATTTGGGAGTCTCACTCTCTCTCAAAGAATGGGGCGGCGCAAGAAGAGAACAATCTCTCTCTCTCAGAGAATGGGGACGGAGTCTCTCTCTCTCTCTCTCTCAGAGAATGAGAAGTAACAAGAAGAGAACTGGGGGTCGTAAAAGTAGAGGAATAGGGATTTGGAGAGTTGACTTTATATATATATATATATATATATATATATATATATATAATATATATGAAAGTGGGCTACTTCATAAGAGCAGTTCGTGTCGGGTCAATTTAAAAAATAGTGGCCCAACCCAACCTGATTTTCAAACAGGTTTTTGTTTCTTTAACCCGATCTGAATTTGAAAATTATAGAACCCAACCCACAGTTTTTTAGGGTTGGGCCATGCAGGTCGGTTCAAAACCCGACCCAAGTTTCACCTTACGAGAAACAAATTGGAGGCAATTGGAAAGAAGCACGGTGCAGCTTATCAAGCTCTGACTTAGATTGTGATTTGCAAGTATCAATTGATTTTAGAAGCTCAACATCACAGGATCTATTGAGGTATTGGGAGAAACTGATTTTTGTGCTTGATTTTTTTAAGGGGATAAGAATGTAGCCTACCATCATGGGTATATCCATTACCTCGTGGACATATGATGACAACTCTATATTTTCTTAATAAATGCATTTAGTCAATACACATGCATGTGTATGACCCTCACCAAAGTACCTAATACAACAAGGCTTGCGGGTGGTTTCATGTATCTATGGGAATAGTCTCACCTCCAATGTGGAATGGGGATACCCATGATATTCTCAAAAAAAAACATGCACATAATATATAATCACAAGTTGCTCTCTGTTATTAGAAAAGAAAAAGAAATGGAAACAAGAATAGAATCATGTGAAGATATCTGCTCACCCCAACATTTGTAACATAACAGCAGACTGCACATTTGACTGATGGTGCTCCAGATGGATACATAAGAGTAGTGTGACACTGAGCACAGTTGACTTGAGCAAACGGATGAGCTGTTTTTTAGTGCACAACAGAAAAAGAAAAGGAAAAAAACACACATGCACATTTAGTCAGATCAACCTAAGTAGATGGACACAAAAAACAAAAGAGAAAGAAAAGGGAGATGATCTACATAAAAAAACTTATAAGAACCAACATTTAAGAGAAAAGTCTAGGAACATGTTCGATCTTCGACTCCATGCATAGCCAAAAATCTTGAGATAATCTAGAAACATGTATCAGAGAATGAAAATACAGAAAAGAAAACAAATCAAGCTGTGTCTGGCAAAATCAGAGTTGTTTTGCAGTGATCACTCTTTAACATTTGTAATGCAAAGACTACGACTTTCAAAATATTTTACCACCATAACCACAACTCTCCAACCCTTGACAAAATCAGGTTTTCAGGAGCATTTGCCAAGAGCCCATGGTGCATTGACAAGCTCTCACTTGTGCAACAACAAAGAAGTAGTGGATTCAGAGATTTGTTATTTACTTCCAAAGAATGGAATTTATGTATGTACCGAGACCAAGAAGCTCAACCTTATCTATCACATCCATAGTACAAGGGATGCAAAATCAATCCACTCTGAGGTGGCTTGCAAAGAAAAATTTCTCGCTTTTGTCTATCGAATACAGCCATCCACAAATGAGATGCATAACATGCGATGTACAATCATAGTCACAACTGTAATGGAGTCTTTCAAGATAAATGTAGGGAAATAGTACTTGCTACTTCCAAAGTACCTGTTCTTGCAAAATTAATTGTCTA
>JAAGOE010000350.1:0-22714 GCA_013350335.1 Chimonanthus salicifolius
TTAAATTTTAATAAACCAATTCCACAATCAATTGGGTCCTAATTAGGTCATGGCCCAATTCTTTATCCATATAAAAATCCAATCTAAAATTCACAATTAAAATGGGTAATTTCATATAAAATAACTAACTGAAAATCCGAGGTGTTACAGGAAAGGGGAGCTTGGCACCTTCTAAATCAAGAGAACAAAGGGGCGCATAGCACCTTCTAATCTAAGATAGAATGCATGGCCGTGTGGGAGAGATGCAATCCAAGAATGAGGTGCAAAAAGGGTACTTGCCTTGTTGAGAGTGGTGTAGAGGCAATTACTAATTTAAAGGGATCTTGGCATCTTCTAATATAGGACTGATTGGAAGTATTATTAGAAGAGAGACAGCCACAAGCAAGGGTGCACGGCAATGTTATTTCAAAGAAGGTATTGGCCGAGTGGAATTTTTTATGGAAGGGGGCGCATAAGCACCTTCTAAATTGAGATCAATTGGAATTAATAAAAGGAGAGAAGGAGAGGCACACGGCATCACAAAACCAGCAAGGATTGACGCTAGTTTGCACATTAGCAAAAGGTGTACTCAGCTTTGTGAAGAATCAAGGAGGCTAAGGAAAGAAGAAGGATTGGATGAACAAGAATCAACCGGAGCGAAGGAAGAAAACGGGAGGAGTCGCGGAACCGGTAAGTAATTTTATAATTTTTTGTTTAAAGGAAAAGAACCATAGGGTTCGGCCATGGTGTATGGCCGAACCCCATGGAAGAAGATTGAGGGATGAATGATGAGGTTTTAATGGAAAGACATGGTTTAAATTATGTGTTTTAAGGGATGAAAACCATGGAAAGACATGGTTTAATTATGTGTTTTAAGGGATGAAAACCATGGAAAGACATGGTTTAAATTATGGTTTTTGGTTGAACCATGGACTAATTATGCATGTTTTAAAAGGGATTTAAAATGGTTTAAGAAGAGGTTGATAGACCATAGGGTTCGGCCATGGTGAGGGGCCGAACCCCATGAAAGGTTATTAATTAATTTTAATGGATGGGAAAGGTTATTTATTGTTTAAATTTTAAATGGAAACCATGGGAAATTATTTATGTTTTTAAAGGAGTTTAAATGGAAGGTTGTTGATTATATTTTTATGGTTGGAAACCATGGAAGAACATTATGGAGATTAATAAAATAAATTTAAGGGAAGGTGATGAACCATAGGGTTCGGCCATGTTGTATGGCCGAACCCTATTGGTTATATTTTAAAAGGGTTATCATTTAGTTTAAATGGAAATAATGATTTCCATGAAAGAGGATTATTGAACGATTATGATAATTATAAATGATGTATGGTTGACGGTTTTTAGATACATAGATTGTTATTAATATTTTTTAGAAAGAGGAATATGGACCATAGGGTTCGGCCATGGTGTATGGCCGAACCCCATGGAGTTGTATTGGTATGGTTATTGGATTTAATTGATTAAATTGAAGATGTTTATTTATTTAGAAAGTTTCTAAATATGGAAGAAAGCTTGAATTATGATTTAATTATGGAGATTAAATTGGAAAGTCTCTAATTATGGAAGGTGGAGATTAAAATTGGTAAGTCTCTAATTATGGAAGGGGAGATTAAATTGGAAAGCTTCTAATTATAGAAGGGCGGGTGATAAAGTTGGAAACCTTCTAATTATGGAAGGATTGATGATAAATTTGGAAACCTTGATTTATGGATTTTCTAATAATGGTTGCAATGAAAATAATTGGGACTTAGACATCATAGGTTCGGCCATGGTGCTTGCCCATGAATCAAGTTGAATGGATTTTATGGACTTAATATGGTGATTGGATTAATGGAGAAACCTAAACCTAAGGTGATGAAGGTGATGGCAAAATTGTTAATAGGTGAAATTAATGGACATAGGGTTCGGCCATGGTGTTTGGTCGAACCCCATGAACCAAATTTATGGATCATGTAGGACTAAGTGTTATGCATGATTAAATGAATGAAATGACCTATGTTTGGAATATAAACATGAGGTGATTGAAGGCAATGGCAAAGTTGTAAATACATGCCAAAATGGAGGATCATGGGTTGGCCATGGTGTATGGCCGAACCCCATGAGGTTTATTTTAGGGACTTGTTTGGATTAAGGATCGGTTTGGAATTGAACATGAGGTAATGGCAAATTGGTAATATTGGCTAAAAATGAAAGATCATGGGTTCGACCATGGTGTATGGCCAAACCCCATGAATTTGGATTAATGGGTTAATTATTAGCCTAAGTATATTGTAAATAAGAGTAATGGGTTGTATTAGCCATGATGGCAATCTTCTAAATATATGAAAATAAGGAAGGTAAATGGCTATGGATATGTATAATGGCATTTGGTTACGTAGTGTTGGATTAGATGAATGAATTGTTAATTAAAGATTAGACCAATGGCAATTTGGTAATATCGGCTGAAAATGATAAACCATGGGGGATTGGTTTATGGACTTAAAAATATTGTAAATCAAGTGAGACTTGGTTTTGATTGATTGTTATATTTTAAGGTAACGGGACCTTACAAGGTGTTTACGATCGTGAACGGTTACCGGACGAAAGACGCAAGGACACGTAGCGATCTTTGGTAGGATTCCACCTCTTTGAAACCATGGGATTATGTACAATGTTTTCTTATCTTATTTGATGAATATATGTTGCAAGGGATATGTTTCAAATTGTGATTTTAAATGCTATGTTTATATGATAAATAGCATGTGGTTTAAATGTGAGTTTTAAATGCTATGATTTGTATTTCTACATAGCATGTTGGCATTTGCATCTCATGCATGGCATGGGAGGGATGAAAGGTAACCGGAGGATCCACACTCCGTCGGGCGTCCGAAAAACCTATGTGGGGTACCTTGATGTGATTTCCATCAAGAGGATACTGTGTATGGACTATAACCGGAGATCCACACTCCGTCGGCGCGTCCGTAATAGAAAAGCATGTGTCTGGCGCTCCTTCTCCTCCTCAGGGAAATAATGTTCTAGGAAGGTAGCTGAGAACTGTTCCCAAGTCATGGCAATCCTCTCTCCTTCTAGAATAAGTGCTCGCTGCTTCTCTATCACCTCCCACCATTTACCAGCATCATCATCAGTTGTGATGTGCCAGTAAAATCTTGTGAGCATGACTCGTAATCTTCAACAAAATAAGAATCGGTGAAATCTTCTTTAGCCAGTTTTCGGCTGCGACAACCCCTTCTCTCCCGTTGAAGTAAGGAGGGCGCTGTTGTTGGAAGTCCCTGACCATGCTCCTGTCATTGTTTTCCTTGGTGGTTCCATTATCATTCAAGTGCTGTTGAAGCACTGAAGTAACCACCGCTGAACCAGATTCTACAATTCAGGAGGTACCACTGGTATGTTTACGCTACTTGCTACGCTACTTGCTTCCTCCTCGTGGAGGGATGGTTGTTCTTCCTCACGGTCAGATTGTCATTCCTCCTCATGGTGAGATGGTTTGCTCCTCCTCATTTCGAGGATGTTCTACCTCATCTTCACCCCCACTTGGGTTTTGTCAGGTATTTCTCCTTGGCCTTTCCCCTTGGAGCATTTTTTTTTCTAAGCCATTGAAAACATCAAGACTTAGTTTCCATAATAACAATTTGTATTTTCCTACCTGTTGGGGAAAATTTCCAAATAAACACTCTTGATTTTGCGTTGTTTCTGGGAAATACATCTATGTTGCTATGTTTGTAATCCGATTATTTTGACTGTACTTCCTTTGCTATCATCCGTCTGAGTCTAACAAGTAAATTACATGCACGGAGATCGGATTAATTTACCCGAAAGATGCAATGTTTTGGGTTCGCTCTGATACCAACTGTAACGTCCCACCCGTTTTCACTCTTTTTTTCCCTAAATTCAGAGTCTATTTTTTTTTTATAACAGAGTAGAGTGATAGAGCGCGGGACGTCACGACGCGAGCTAAGTCCGAACTTCCAAAGTCCGACCCTTAACTGGCCAACCCTATGTGTGAATGGACTAAGTCCACGAAAATGGTTCACACATAGCAATATCACATGCGGAATAAAATTATAACATCAAAATTGCAGAATCATAATAGAACCAAGTTCTATTCCATTCAGATAGCAAAGTACGTCAAGTCCTTAATCATCATTCAAATGCCATAATTATCAAATTAACATCCATCCATCTAAGTTATTACATTCCGAAATCTATATACTCAAATACAAGTTCATGAGTAACTTTATTCAAAACATATAAAATAAGTCTTCCAAGCTCCTATGCCTGGCCCGTCTTGCGTTCATTGTTCCCCTGATTTCCTATATCATCAACTAGGGTAGAAGTAGGGCGTCAGACAATGCGGCAAGTAGGTATTCCCATTACGGCTAACACATGGTCAGTACAAAACATATATAATATATTGTAATGTCAAAAACCATATAAATCCATGCCATGCAATGAGTCCCACCCATCACATGTACATAAAAGTACCCACCACATAAGTCATTTCGGAAGCCCCGACGGAGTGTGGACCCTCCGGAATCTTCTTGATGGAAATCATATAAAGGTACCGCACCTAGGTTTTTCGGACGCCCCGACGGAGTGTGACCCCTCCGGTTACAAATCCTTCACCCCATGCCATGCATGAGATGCAATGAAGTACATGTTATTTTATAACATAAACATAGCATTTAAAATCACCTTTGAAACATATCCAACACATGCTATTTATACAAATAAACATAGCATTTAAGATCAATATAAAATAGGTCCTTTAAAACATAATCTCATAAAAATAAGATAAACACAAAGTACATAAACCCATGGTTTCAAAGAGGTGGAATCCTACCAAAGACCGCTCACGAGTCCTTGAGCTTTTGTCCAAGAATCGGTCACCAATCGCGCACCGCTTGCGAGATCCGTTACCTTATAAGATAATAAACCAATCAAAGCCAAGTCCACTTGATTTGCAATATTTAAGTCCATAAACCATTTCCCATGGGGTTTGTCATTTTCTGTCAATATACCAAAATGCCATTGGTCTAACCTTAATTAATATTCTTTTCATTTTAATCCAACATACGTAACCCTAGATCCATTAATTCACCTATTTACGTAATTGCCATTATCTCATCACCTAAGTTTTAGGTTCCAAAACATAGGTCCATTAATTCTCATATAATTACCATGTTGCCATACAAGGCTAACCTTCCATTTTAGCAAGTATTTACAACTTTGCCACTCCTTAAAATTAACCATACCTCTTTCATGTTTTTCCAACCCATATTAGCTCATAAACTTGGGTCATGGGGTTCGGCCATACACCATGGCCGAACCCATGATATCATGGTTCCTCTCCTCTTGATTTATTTTCAATTATAAATTCATAATTGGACCATAGACTTGATTCATGCGGTTCGGCCAAACACCATGGCCGAACCCTATGATGTGTGACTTTCCATTTATAGCAATTCCATTCTTGAATTCAAGATTCAAGATTCTTTCTTTAATTAGAAACTTTCTAATTTAATCTCCACCTTCCATTTTAATCAAGATCCATAATTAGAAAGTCCTAATTTAATCTCCATGGTCCATAATTAGATACTTTCTAAATTCAATGTCCACCTTCCAAGAATAGAAACTTTCCAAATAAACCAACTTCCATAAATAAATGCTTCCTAATTTAGCAACCTTCTTTCCATACTTGGATAGTTTCCAAATTTAGATTCCATAATTAGAAAGTTCTTAAATTAAAACTTTCTAATTTAGTTTCCACCTTCCAAAAATAGAAACTTTCCCATTTTAAATCCCTCCTCTATATTTAGAATTTTTTCTTAATAAACACCTTCCATAATTAGAAATCATATTCCATAATTAAAAGGTTTCCAAAATTAAACCCTAGTGGGGTTCGGCCATGCACCATGGTAGAACCTCACTCATAGAAATAATCCATTATTAAAAATAATAACCGTCCTTCCCTTTTAATCATTAAAATCCTCAAATTCATAAATTTATTTGGTGGGGTTCAGCCATGGTGTTTGGCCGAACCTCACCCCTCCAAACATCATATTACATTATCAACAAACTCCCATAAAAATTCATGAACATATTTGGTGGGGTTCGGCCATACACCATGGCCAAACCTCACCCTTTTCTTCCATTCTCTTGATCTTATATCTTAGCCATAATCAAATCATGGTTCGGCCATGCAATGGCCGACCCATATCCTTAACCATATCTCCATTTAAAATCACCAAAACATCCATTAAAACAACATGAATTTATTAACCAATACCCATGGTTTTTTCCTCATTAACAATCCATACATTAACCATATTTTCTTTCATGGGGTTCGGCCATGCATTGTGGCCAAACCCTATGGTTCATGCTTCCATTAAAACACCATGATCATCTCCCAAACTTCTTCCATGGGGTTCGGCCAAACACCATGGCTGAACCCTATGGTTCTTTTATTTCAAAAATATAAAATCAAACTACTAACCGTTTACGTGACTCCTTCGGTTGTTCTTTGCTCTTCCAATCCTTTTCCTTTTTAATCTTTTCCTCTTGCTGGCTGCCTTCTTCTTCTCCTTGCTCTTGCCGAGAATGAGACTTTAAGAGAGAGAAAGAAAATTCGGCTATGTGCCTTAAACCGTGTACCCCTCTTTTTCTCTCTTTTATCACTTCCTCTTGATCTTAATTAGAAGGTGCCTTAGATGCAATTGCTTATGCCATGTATTATAACTAGAGTTGCCGTGTACCCCCTTTTGTAATTAGTAGTTGTCGATCTTTGATCAAAGAGGGACTCCTTTGTGCGCACCACTCCCACACGGCTAAGGTTTCTTCTATTTCTATTTGACCACCTTCTTAAATTAATAATCCCCTAGTTTCACTCTTTAAGAGAGGAAAGGACTCCTTTTAAAATTGGTCTCATGCACACCACATAGATAAACCAATCTCACATTTGGCCACACATTATCCCATACACGGCCATAAAATCTTCATTTGATTTTAAACATCTCCTTGGATATTCAAATCCAATATTCGGCCATGCATAATCTTTTAATAAGTTTGGACATAATGCATTATTAAAATAATTCAACCCATTTAAATTTTATTGGAACCCTTCCAAAACCGCTGGGTCCCTAATTGGGCATTGTGCCAACACTTTACCCAATTTAAGATTCATATATAAAATTCACAAATAAATAGATAATTTGCATATAAAATAATAAATGAAAATCCTAGGTGTTACACATCAAGAGGAGGAGCAACGAAGCAACGTGAACATACCAGTGGTGCCTCCTAAATTACAGAATCTATTTCAAGTAGTGGTTACTTCAGTGCTCCAACAACACCTGAATGAGAATGGAACCACCAAGGAAAACAATGACAGGAGCATGGTCAGGGATTTCCAGCAACAGCGCCCTCCTTACTTCAAGGGGAGAGAAGGGGTTGTCGGAGCAGAAAACTGGCTGAAAAAAGATTTCACAGCTTCTGACTTTGCTAAATATCACGAGTCATGCTCACAAGATTTTACTGGCTACATCACAACTGATTGATGATGCTGGTAAATGGTGGGAGGTGATAGAGAAGCAACGAGCACTTATTCTGGAAGGAGAGAGGATTGCCATGACCTGGGAACAGTTCTCAGCTACCTTTCTGGAACATTATTTTCCTGAGGAAGAGAAGGAGCACCAGACACAGGCTTTTCTATCTTTGGTACAAGGTACCATGACGGTGGCAGAGTACCACCAGGAGTTTCTCAGTCTATCTGTATATGCATTCTATATGGTGGATACAGAATATCGGAGGGCACGTAAGTTTGAGCGGGGCCTTCGGCCTATAGCAGAAGTGGTTAGCAGGGCCACTATAGCAGAGCAAGAGATGGCTGAGTTGAGGCGTTTTGACATCGCCGAGCTCAGAGTGGGAGGGGTACATTTCAGCCCAACAAGAGGTTCCAACCGAACTCTAGCAGACCATCACCATCTACTGGATCAATAGGGGGCTTTCGTCCCAATCACCCCTTCCCATCTGCATCAGTCATTCAGGTTTCCCTAGAAGTGGGAGCAACTGTTTTCATTGTGATCAGCCTGGCCATTTTAAGAGGGAATGTCCACAACTGAACAAACCCTCTAATACCAGGGTTCATCTCGTCCACCAGTTAGGCCAACTAATTCACGTGGAGGCAGGACATTTAATCAGGCGGGACGGCCACCTACAGGATCTGGACGGGTATTCACCTTAGCACCTCCAGCAGCAGAGGATCATTAAGTGATTCAAGGTATGGCAGTAGTCAGTAGTTCCTACGCCTTTGCATTATTTGATTCGGGAGCATCTCACTCTTTCATATCTGCTTGCATCTATAACTGCTACTGGTACATTGGTACAAAAAACTGTCCACATCACTCACTATTGTATCCCCCGTCGGAGACACATCATTGGACTTATATGCACAGCAGTGAATACTGAACTTGCTGGACTCAGATTTGAGTTCCATTATTTGGTGCTCGATATGATAGAATATGATATTATTTTCGGCATGGATCGGTTGGCTAGTTTTAAGGCCAACATTGATTGTTATCGTCGCAGGGTGACATTTTGGTCGCCTGAGGGAAAACAACATGTGGTGCGTGCTGATAAACAAAGCAGACTGCGTGAAGGGTTGAATCATCTGGTATTGAACATTATCAGAATCAACAAGGCACTGGTGATTGAACTTCCGGAAATAGTAAAGACTATGAGGACGTTTTCCAAAGGAACTCCCTGGGTTTACCTCCCATGAGGGAGATCAATTTTGAAATCAAGTTGTACCCTGGCACTGCACCAGCAGAGATGTCCGAGTTAAAGAAGTAGATTGATAAACTGCTCAGACTGGGGTGCATTCGGAACAATACATCGACTTTGGGAGCTCCGGTTTTATTTGTAAAGAAGAAGGGACGGTTCACTCCGTATGGTGTGGATTACCGAAAACTGAACCAGTTGACAGTCAGAAACAAGTACCATCTACCCAGGATCGATGATTTATTTGATCAACTTAAAGGTTCCAGTCATTTTTCTAAGATCGACCTGATGTCCGAATATCACCAAATCTGGGTTAGGGAGGACATAGAAAAGACAGCCTTCAGAACGCGATATGGACTATATGAGTTTGTAGTCATGCCGTTTGGACTCACCAATGCACCGGCTGTGTTCATGATTTAATGAACAGGATCTTCTGTCCTTACTTGGACCAATTGTTATTGTATTTATTGATGATATTTTGATTTACTCCAAAACTCAATAAGAACATGCTGAGCACCTGAGAATAGTTCTGGACACTTTGAGGAAGAACAAACTATATGCTAAAGCAGTAAATGTGAATTTGGCTATCTGAGGTCAACTTTTTGGGACATGTTATATTAGAAGAAGGTATAGCCGTGGACCCGGCTAAAATAGCGGCAGTAAGAGATTGGAAAGTGCCAAAGAATGAAACTGAGATCTGTAGCTTTTTGGGATTGGCTGGTTATTACAGGAAATTTATCATGGACTTCTCAAAAATTGCATCCCCACTTACTCGACTCACTCAGAAAGGAGTCAAATATGAATGGTCAGATTTGTGCAATCAAAGGTTTGAAGAGCTAAGAAGAGACTTACCACGGCTCCTATCCTAGTTTTGCCGGAAAGAGGCAAGTGTTATGAGGTACAATGCGATGCTTCAGGAGAGGGACTGGGGTGTACACTCAGTCAAAGTAATCGTGTGGTGGCATACGGATCAAGACAGTTGAAAATACATGAACGTCTCTATCTTATGCACGATCTGGAACTATCCGCAGTGGTCTTCGCTCTCAAAAGCTGGAGACATTATATTTATGATGAGAAATTTGAAGTGTTTTCAGATTATAAGAGCTTGAACTACTTGTTTCATTAGAAAGAGCTCAACTTGAGGCAGCGCAGATGGATGGAATATCTGGCAGATTATGAGTTCGCACTTCGTTATCACCCTGGCAAGGCGAACAAGGTGGCAGATGCCCTCAGCCGTTTATCACATGCATCTGTGGCATGTTTGATCAGGACAGAATGGGAGATGCTGAATACCATTCGAGAGTTTAAACTTTACCTCATAACCATGGGACTATATACAATTGGATCATACGGTCCAACATGGTTACCAAGATTGAACAGGAATAGCGGACAAACCTGGAGGTGGAGGAGATTTGGGCCAAGATGTCTACTGGTGAAATCATACAGGAATGGGAGTTACGACCAGGACAGGGTCTTCTATTCAGAGGAAGGATTTATGTACCTAAGAGCTGCAGAAAAGAGTTATTGGTTAAGGTACATCAGACCAAACTCTCTATTCATCCGGGCAGCACCAAGATGTATCACGACCTGAAGAGGCATTACTGGTGGCACGGATTAAAAAGTGATGTAGAGAATTTGTGCTCATTGCTTACGTGTCAGCAGGTTAGACGGAACATCAGAAGCCACCAAGGTTACTCAAACCCTTACCAGTGCCGGAATGGAAATGGGACACATTTCCATGGATTTTTGTGACAGGGTTCCCAAGGTCATCAAAGGCCAACGATGCGATATGGGTCGTGGTAGACCGACTGACCAAGTCAGCACATTTTATTCCTATTAAGATGACAGACTCATCTGAGACTTTGGGTCGGCGGTGTATTAGGGATATCATCAGATTGCATGGTATACCTCGGACTATTGTGTCTGACAGAGATGGTCGATTCACAGGCAGAGTATGGCGAGCATGCAGGCGGCCATGGGAACAGATCTACTAATAAGTACGGCATTTCATCTTCAGACTGATGGACAGTCTGAGAGGACAATACAAACACTGGAGGATATGCTGAGAGCATGTATGCTAGATTTCAAGGGTGGATGGGAGGATCACTTGCCGTTGGTAGAATTCTCGTACAACAACAGTTACCAGGCAAGCCTCCAAATGGCACCATTTGAGGCATTATGTGGTAGACCTTGTAGGTCACCAGTTTGCTGGACAGAGGCCGGTGAGCCTGCACTGATTGGACCTGAGTTGGTTGCAGAGACTACAGCGCAGATATAGTTGATACGGAAGCACCTATTGACTGCGCAGAGTCGTCAGAAGAGCTATGCTAACAAAAGGAGGAGGTTCCTTGAATTTGAAGTGGGAGACATGGTGTTCTTGAAAGTCTCGCCACGGAAGGGACACATGAGATTTGGAAAAAAAAGGGAAATTGTCGCCAAGATATGTGGGACTGTTTTCAATCATAAGAAGGATGGGGGACGTGCTTATCAATTGGCACTCCCAACATAGTTGGCATCTTTACACGATGTGTTCCATATATCGATGTTGAGGAAGTATAATCCTGATCCTTCTCACGTACTGAATGTACAAGACATAGAGGTTCAGTGCGACGTGACATACGTCGAAAGGCCTGTTCGAGTGGTGGACACAGAACAAAGGGTGTTACGGAACCGAGCGATCCAGTTTGTCAAGGTAGTATGGGATCAACATGGCATTGAGGAAGCTACATGGGAACTCGAGTCGGAAATGAGGAAAGCTCATCCTGAGCTATTTATGTAAATATTTGAAACCCTACTTCACTCGATTTTCGAAACGAAAATTTTAAAAAGAGGGTTGTATTGTAACACCCCGGATTTTCATTTTATTATTTTGTATGAAAATAATCCATTTAATTTGTGAACATTAGTTATGGATTTTAAATTGGGCAAAGAGTTGGGTCATTGGCCCAATTAGGACCCAACGGTTTTGGAATGGGTTGCAATAAAAATTAAATGGAGATGAATTAATTAGTAATGCAAAATTAAATAGATAATTGATCATGGCCGATTAATAGGTTGCATATCTATGATTTTGCGCATGGCATATTTTGTTTAGGACTATCCAAAGTGGGAAGCCAAGGTCGGCAATTGCATATCTATGGGCGTATATATCATCTAAAAGAGGCACAAGGAAAGGGCTCACGGCATTGCTATTCTTATCTTAGCATTGGCCGATGGTAATGTATTAAAAATGGCATTAGGGAAGTGTCTAAAATTAAAATTAGGACTCTCCCAAAGTGGGAAGTCTAAACTCGGCAATGGCTATCTAAGACAAGGGGTACACGGCATTATTAATCTAAGATAAGGGGTACATGGCAATTACTAATGTATCAAGGAGGTAAGATTATCTTAAGCACTTTCTAACTTGGGATTAAGAGGAGTAATAAAAGGAGAGGAGGACAAGGGCACACGGTTTTACACCCTTCATAGCCAAATTTTGTTGAACTCTCTCTACCCTCTCTTAAGCTCTCATTCACGGCAAGATCAAGAAGAAGAAGTGGAAAGAGGCTAAGGAAGAGAAAGATTGGAACAAGAAATCAAACGGAAAAGGTTAGTAGTCTTATTTGATAAATTTGTTTTGAAATAAAAGAACCATAGGGTTCGGCCAAGGTGTTTGGCCAAACCCCATGGAAGAAGATTGGGTGATGATATGATTATTTTAAATGGAAAGAAAGAACCACTATGGCCGAACCCCATGGAAAGTTATGGTTTATTTATTGGGTTATGAATATTGAAAACCATGGAGGAACATTGATAGATTAATGGAAGTTTGAATAATGGAAATAATTATGGGTTTATGTTCATAAATTTCAGATCATGGAAACTTTGGATGGTTAAGTGTTTGGATTTAAAAGAGGGAATATGGAACCATAGGGTTCGGCCATGCACTATGGCCGAACCCCATGGAAGGTGTTTGGTTAATTGTTAAATAAGTGTTTGATGTTAAAGGTATGTAATTTTGAAGGGATTAAATGGAAGATCAATGATTGATAATTTTTAAAAAGAGAGGATCTTGAACCATAGGGTTCGGCCATGGTGTATGGCCGAACCCCATGGAGTTATGTAAGTATTATTGTTGAATTTTAATGGACTGAAAAAAGGGTCAAGATCATGAACCATAGGGTTCGGCCATACACGGAGATGGTTACTAATTTGGAAGGTTGGATGATTATATTGGAAACATTCTAAGTATGGAAGGATTCATGTGTTTTAAATATGGAAACCTTCTAAATATAGAAGGTGGAGATAAATTTGGAAACCTTCTAAAAATAGGAGGAGTTTAAAATGGGAAGGTTTCTATTTTTGGAAGGAGGTTGCTAACTTAGGAAGCTCTTAATTATGGAAGTTAAATTAATTTAGAAAGTGAATGATTGTCTCAATTGGGTGAGGTTCGGCCATGGTGTATGGCCGAACCCCACTAGAGTTTATTTATGGAGATGATTTTTAATTATAGAAGTTACATGCTAAACTTGGAAACTTTCTAAATATGGACCTTCTAATTGGGGAGTTGTTAATTATGGATTTACTAACAAAATAAGTTGATGAAAATGGGAGTTAGACATCATGGGCTCGGCCATGTGTATGACCGAACCCCATGAACCAAATGTTATGGTTTGTATGTCATGGTTTATGGATCATGTATGGAATTAATAAGGTGAATGGATTAATGAAGAGACATAAACATAAGGTAGTGGCAATTCGGTAATATTGGCAAAAAAATGGAGGATCATGGGTTCGGCCATCCATGAATTATTTTATTGGACTATGTGTTGGGATTAAAGAAGTAAGTATGGGTCTGTTGTGTTTATGTGTTAAGGAGTGAAAGGTTTGAATGATTAAACCAAGGGCAAAGTTATGAATACATGCTAAGATGGAAGGTTGGCCATGAATGGCAATCTTATAAATATGGGGATTGGTTAATGGACTTTAAATGTTGTAAATTAAGTGGGACTTGGTTTTGATTTATTATTATATTATAAGGTAACGGGACCTCAGAAGGTGTTTACGATCGTGAGCGGTTACCGGACGAAAGACACAAGGAAACGTAGCGGTCTTTGGTAGGATTCCACCTCTTTGAAACCATGGTTTATATACATATGTTTATTTTATGTTTGATGAAATTATGTTTCAAAGGATATGCTTTATATTGAATTTCAAATGCTATGTTTAATTGTATAAATAGCATGTGTTGATTATGTTTCAAAAGTTGATTTTTAATGCTATGTTTATGATATAAAGTAGCATGTGTTTCATTGGCATCTCATGCATGGCATGGGGTGGAGGATTTGTAACCGGAGGGGTCACACTCCGTCGGGGCGTCCGAAAAACCTATGTGCGGTACCTTGATGTGATTTCCATCAGGAAGAATCCGGAGGGTCCACACTCCGTCGGGGCGTCTGAAAAACCTATGTGGTGGGTACTTTTATGTACATGTGATGGTGGGACTCATTGCATTTGTCATCATTGCATGGCATAGATTTATATGGTTTTTGACATTACAATATTATTATATATGTTTTGTACTGACCATGTGTTAGCCATAATGGGAATACCTACTGGGCGCGTTGTTCTAACACCCTACTTCTACCCTAGTTGATGATACAGGAAATCAAGGGAACGAAGAACGCAAGACGAGCCAGGCATAGGAGCTTGGATGATTTAGTTTATTATTTTAATAAAAGTTACTCATGAACTTGTATTTGAGTATCTAGATTTCGGAATGTAATAACTTAGATGGATGGATGTTAATTTTGATAATTATGGTATTTGAATGATAATTAAGGACTTGACGTACTTTGCCATCTGAATGGAATAGAACTTGGTTCTATTATGTTTCGCAATTTGATGTGATGATTCCGCAGTTATGATTTTTATTCAGCAAGTTGATATTGCTATGTGTGAACCATTTTCGTGGACTTGGTCCATGCACACATAGGGTTGGCCAGTTAAGGGTCGGACTTTGGAAGTTCGGACTTAGCTCACGTCGTGACGTCCGCGCTCTATCACTCTACTCTGTTTTAAAAAAAAAAAAAATAGACTCTAAATTTACGGGAAGAAGCAAGTGAAAAAGGGCGGGGCGTTACAATGAAAGTTCGAATAATTTTCAATAAAGTATGCAAATTAAGAGTTTATGAGGACTTGGGCATTGAGATGCATGTGACGGGGTCACTTGATTTTATTGAGACGTGGTATGGGTACGTCCCTCAAGTGATATTGATGAGATAAGTATATAGACTCTATGAGTATGGCTTAGAGTAGCTATGAAACTGTGGGAACCTCGATATGAAATACGGAGACTTGGTCCCGTAGGGTTACCGTTGAGGAGTGGGTCCCTCGCAGGCTTCGTGCTGGAGGACGCTCTCACGGCTATTTCGCACATTTGTTGTGCGTGGATGCACAGAGCTAGGTACTATTTTACCCGTGGGGGTGGTGCTAGCTTCGTTAGACGCGGACTGACCGCCTTCACCAAAATGAGAACGTCGATTTGGTGGGGCGCAACGTAAATAGAAAACATCTCCGAGCGAGGCTCCATCCGAATTCTCAATGAAGAGAGATTTGTCGAGTTGCTTGTGCCTGTTCGATTCAAACCTCATAAGTGAGAGAACTATGTCCTGATTAAAGATCCATCCCTACGGAGATGTGTGATTGGTTGGAAAGGCCTTTTGAGGAAGAGGAGGTTCTCAAGGCTCGGGGAGATGTGTGGAGACAAGGCCCCAGGTCCGGACGGATTCACCATCGCCTTTTAACAAAAAGGGGGGTGGTCAAGGATGACTTCATGAAGTTTTGGAGTTCCACATGCCTCAGGATCACCCTTGGGGTGAAGGGATACAGGGCGGGGTAGACATGATCACATTGGACGTGGGTCTTCCGCCTAGTAAGTCATGGGACATAAGGCTTGCTAGGGGTCGGGGTATATTTGTGAGTTGATATGGTTGCCACAGTCGAGTAGTGACTCATTCGAATGATGTTTCTATGGATAGAATATCTCATGGTGGAAGATGAGTCTGGATTAATTATGATCAAAGATGGATTAGTTATGCCGATGAATGGATTATACCCAGAAGGTAATTAACCAAAATCTCACTGATAGAGTGGTACCAGGGATGGATGTGTATAACCGCAGATGGTGATTCCCGTGGTGGATTGGATTAATGTCGGATATTGGTACTATGGTAGACATATTGGTAGTATGATAGACCTATTGGTCTCATAGATGACATATGGATTTAATGATTGGGACATGTTTCGATTTACATCCCATGTTATAAGGAAAAGGTGTTAGTCGTATTACGACTTGTATCACAGGAAAGTTGGTGTTGAAAGATACGTGGTATCATAGAAGTGATGAACAAAAAGTGTTAGTTACATAGTGACTTATGTACAAATGAAGATATGCTTACCTTTGGAGATGTACTTAAGGGAAAGGGAAAAGTCTAGTGAAACTCGAATGGGAAGCTATGGCCGACTGCTGAGTGAGACTGATTACCTGACTCTGTAGTTAGCTGATGGAGTTCCAGGAGAGTGAAGTTAGAAAACCTAGTTAAATGGAATCAGCAAAGACTTGAGCATAGGCTCGTACTGGCAGGGCTACCTCACGTAGAGAGTAGACGATGAATGTATGAGCTAGTACGTATGGAAAATATCTTGGTAGCAGGTAAAGTGAATAGAATATAGTTGATCTACATAAGATCGCAAATGAGTTCACAAAAAAAAGAGATAACATGAGACAAGTAAATTCTACAAGAATGAAACTCATAGGTTGATATGAGTGATTTTGATGTAATTAAGTGATACTTGACAAAGATTGGAACAGGAACAAAGGATAGATCTGGAAATGGAGGATATATGGGCCAAGATGTTTATTGGCGAGGTCATACCGGAATGGGAGTTTATGACCAGGACAAGGTCTTATATTCCGAGAAGGATTATGTGCCTAAGAGCTGCAGAAAAAAGTTACTGATTGAGGCACATCAGACCAAACTCTAAATTCATCGGGGCAGCACCAAGATGTATCACGACCTGAAGAGACATTACTGGTGGCACGAACTCAAAAGGGATGTGGCAGAATTTGTGGCTCATTGATTAATGTGTCAGCAGTTAAGACGGAACATCATAAGCCACCAGAGTTACTCAAACCCTTACTAGTGCCGGAATGAAAATGGGAGCACATCTCCATGGATTTTGTAACAGGGTTACCAAGGTCTTCAAAGGGCAACGATCCGATATGGGTCGTGGTTGTAACGCCCCGCCCTTTTCACTCGCTTTTTCCCATAAAATTAGAGTATATTTTTTTTATAACAGAGTAGAGTGATAGAGCGCAAGATGTCACGATGCGAGCTAAGTCCGAACTTCCAAAATCTGACCCTTAACTGGCCAACCCTATGTGTGTATGGACTCAGTCCAATAAAATGGTTCACACATAGTAATATCAAAATGCGGAATAAAATCATAAACTGCGGAATCATAACATCAAAATGCGGAATCATAATAGAACCAAGTTCTATTCCATTCAGATAGCAAAGGTATGTCAAGTCCTTGTCCATAATTAAAACATCAAAATTATCAAATAAATCAGCCGGCCCATCTAAGTTATTACATTCCGAAATCCAAATACTCAAATACAAGTTCATGAGTAACTTTATTCAAAACATATAAATAGGTCTTCCAAGCTCCTATGCCTGGTTTATCTTACGTTCATTGTTCCCCTGAATACCTGTATCATCAACTAGGGTAGAAGTAGGGCGTTAGAACAACGCAACCAGTAGGTATTCCAGTTACAGCTAACACATTGTTAGTACAAAACATATTATAACATAATATATAAAACCAGGTAAAATCCATGCCATGCAATGATGACAAATATGCAATGAGTCCCGCACATCACATGTACATAAATGTACCCACCACATAGGTCCTTCTGGACGCCCTAGCGGATTGTGGACCCTCCAGAATCTTCCTTGATGGAAATCACATCAAGGTCCCACACATAGGTTTTTCGGACGCCCCGGCGGAGTGTGACCCCTCCGGTTATAAATCCTCCACCCCATGCCATGCATGAGATGCCAATGAAAACACATGCTATTTTAATAACATAAACATAGCATTTAAAATCACCTTTTAACATATCAATCCATGTTATTTAAACAAGTTAAAACATAGCATATGAAATTCAATAATAAAGCATATTCTTTGAAACATATTTTCATCAATCATAGATAAAACAAGTGTACATAAACCTATGGTTTCAAAGAGGTGGAATTCCTACCAAAGACCATTACGTGTCTTTAAAGTTTTTCGTCCAAGAATTCATCACTGATCGCGCACCACTTACGAGATCCCGCTACCTTATAATATAACAACTTATCATAACCAAATCCCACTTGATTTTCACAATTCCAAGTCCATAAACAAAACCCCATGGGGTTCGGCCATACACCATGGCCGAACCCATGGCTTACCATTTTTCATACTTATTTACGAAATTGCCATTGTCCATAACCATAGCCCTTTTTCTTTGCTTAGGTTCCAAATCATCCATCCATGTTTCTTTTAATCCAAGACACCTAGTCCATAAAATAATTCATGGGGTTCGGCCATACACCATGGCCGAACCCAATGTCCAATATTCTAACATATTTACAAAAATGCCATTGGTTCCCTTATTCCTTTAAATCTACAATAATTAGATCCTATAAATTTCATAACCAAACAAGTCCATCAAACACAACTCATGGGGTTCGGCCAACACCATGGCCAAACCCATGGTTCTCCACTTTGGCGTGTAATTACATTTTTGCCATTCCTTCCTTAATAATTCATAACACATGTTTGTATCCTTTCCTTTTATTTTAAAAATACACAACACATAACTCATAACATGGGT
Source organism: Chimonanthus salicifolius (assembly GCA_013350335.1). Taxonomy (NCBI): domain Eukaryota; kingdom Viridiplantae; phylum Streptophyta; class Magnoliopsida; order Laurales; family Calycanthaceae; genus Chimonanthus; species Chimonanthus salicifolius. The sequence continues at coordinate 18,701 of JAAGOE010000350.1, forward strand.
TCATAATTTGATTCATAAACCAGCCCTTAACCATGCCTTAAAATACCATTTGATCCTTTAATTCGGACCATGGGGTTCGGCCATACACCTTGGTCGAACCCTATGGTGTATAGTTTCCAAATTAAACTCCACCTTTCCATGATTGGAAGGTTTCCTTAATTAGACTCCACCTTCTATTATTAGAAGGTTTCCATGTTTAAACTTCCTAAAATTATCAACATCCTTCCATAAATGGAAGGTTTCCAGATTAAGTATACCCTTCCATAATTAGATTGTTTCCATAATTAGGTTCCAACCTTCCATAAATGGAAACTTTCTAAGATTAGAAAACTCCTTTCCAAAATTGGAGTGCTTTCCAATTTAGCCACCCCTTCCATACATGGAAGCTTTCTAAATTTAGCAACCTTCTTTCCAAAATTAGAGGCTTTCTAATTTTAGCAACCTTCTTTCCAAAATTAGAGGCTTTATAATTTTAGGAACTCCTTCCATAAATCGAAGCTTTCTAAGTTTAGCAGCCCCTTACCTTAATTAGGTAGTTTCCTATTAAATCTCCATTCCAAATCCATCCACCATTCCAAAATTACCCCATGGGAACACGACCATACACCATGGCCGAACCCTATGGTTCATGATCTTGGCCATTGGTTTAGATCCAATCAAAATCGATCACCAATCCATATTAATGTTTGGTGGGGTTCGGCCATACACCATGGCCGAACCTCACCCCTTCCTTTCATTACTTTAGATCCAACAACTTAGCCATAAAATAACATCATGGTTCTGCCATGCCATGGCCGGCCCACATCCCTATCCATGTCTCCATTAATCGATCATGGGTCTTCCATTTAATTAATTAAAATCATCAAATATCAATGTATAGCCGAACCCCACCCTTTCTTTTTCGATCCTTTTGATCCAAAACACTTAATCATTCAACACATGGTTCGGCCATGCAATGGCCGACCCATATTCTTAATTATCTCTCCATTTCAAATCATTAAACCATCATCCAAACTTCCGCCATGGGGTTCGGCCAAACACCATGGCCGAACCCTATGGTTCTTTATTTTAAAATAAAATTATTAAACAAGATACTAACCTTTTTGCTCTTCCAATCTTTCTTCTTTCCTTAGCCTTTTTTTTCTTCTGATCTTTCTCTTCCAATCTTTTCTTCCTTTCTCTTTGGCGTGAGAGAGAACTTGAGAGAAGGAGAGAGAGATAAAACTCGGCAAACAAGAGTGTAAAACCGTGTACACCTCTTGATCTCTCCTTTTATCACTTTCCTTGATCCAATATTAGAAAGTGTTTAAGATAGGCAACCTCCTCCTTTGGCCGTGCGCCCCCTTGTTATAGATGGCCATTGCCGACCTCCCTTGCCTTATTAAGACCTTCCTTTAATTCTTATTAGAAAGTACAATGCGCATGACCTTAATCATAATCCAAGTAATCTTTTAATTTAATTTAAGACAATATACATTCCCTTTTGAATATCACATGCGCATAATATGGATATTATTATCTCAAATTCGGCCATGCTAATCTTTTAATGTAAATGCATCACTAAATTAATTCAAATCCATTTAATTTTAATAAGACCAATTCCAACATTGGTTGGGTCCTAATTGGGTCATGGCCCAATTCCTTATCTATTTAAGATCGAATCTAAAATTCACAATTGAAAATAGATAGATTTCATAAAAATAAATTGAAAATCCGAGGTATTACAGTGGTAAACCGACTGACCAAGTCTGCACATTTCATTCTCATTAAGATGACAGATTCATCTGAGACTTTGGATCGGCGGTATATCAAGAATATCATTAGACTGTATGGTATTCCTCGGACTATTGTGTCCGACAGAGATGGTCGATTCACCGGTAGAGTATGGCAGAGCATGCAATCGGCTATGGGAACAGACTTAATGACTAGTACAACATTCCATCCACAGACTGATGGGCAATCTGATAGGACAACACAAAACAAAGGGTATTACGGAACCGAGCGATCCAGTTTGTCAAAGTGGTATGGGATCGACGTGGCATTGAGGAAGCCACGTGGGAACTCGAGTCGGAAATGAGGAAAGCTCATCCTGAGCTATTTATGTAAATATTTGAAACCCTACTTCACTCGATTTTCGGGACGAAAATTTTAAAAAGAGGGTTGTATTGTAACACCCCGGATTTTCAAGTTATAAATATTTACGGGAATTACCCATTTAATTTATGAATTTTAGATATGGATCTTAATGGGTAATGTGTTGGGTCATTGCCCAATTAAGACCCAACAGATGTGGAAATGGCTTCAATAGAAATAATGGGTAAGATGTGTTAATTGGGTCAAGGTTGTTATTTGGGTCAAAATGCCCAGTTAGGACCCAATGGGTCATGGTTAACTTAGTTAACCACCAAGTGATTCAATTTAAATTAAATGGGGCTGAATTTAATTAGTGATACAATATCTATAAATGAGGGATAAATAAGTGATATGCGCATATAAGACAATATTTTCTATCACAAAAATCAAGGAGTTATATGCGACCAAGGATTGTCCTAAAATGGGCAAAAACTTGTAGATGGATTGGGATTAGGAAATGATATTATTGATTAAATAAAGAAGATGTTTAAATCCAAATAAAGAAGATAGGATGCATGGCTGTGTGGGAGATATGCAATCTATAGATATGCGCATGAAGTGTTAGAACATATCTAAAAGGTATTCTTTCCCTTGATTAAGAGTGATATTAGGGAATTATTAAATAAAGAAGATGTCCAAATAAATATAGAGATTGCCTTAGCCGCAATGAGATATGCGCATGGGTTGGAGTCTCTAAAGAGGGGTCTTTCCTTGATTAAAATGGCACCTTCTAAGTTAGGAACCAATGGAGGATTAATAAAGGCAACAAGGGGCGCATTGACTTGTTCTAAAAATAAAGGACTCTCCAAAATAAGAAAGGTGTACACGGCATTAGCAATGGCTAATTTAAGCACACGGCATTGTTAAGTTGGGACCAAGGAGAGGTCTAATAAAAGAAAGCAAGGGGGGCGCATAGCACCTTCAAGTTGGGTTAAATTGGAAGTAATAAAGGAGAAGCAATAGGGGTACACGGCATTGATATTCAAAGGGAGGCAGCCACAAACAAAGGGGCGCATGGCAATCATTATCAAAGGAAGAGAAGGCAGCCAACAAGGGGAAAGATCAAGAAGGAAAAGGATTGGAAGAGCAAGAACAACCGAGGGAAAATCGAAGGAGTCGCGGAACCGGTAAGTGATTTGATGTTTTTGATTAAAGAGAAAGGAACCATAGGGTTCAGCCAAGTTGTATGGCCGAACCCCATGGAAGAGAATTGGGAAGGATTATGGTTTAATTTAATGGAAAGAAAGAACCATAGGGTTCGGCCATAGTGCATGGCCGAACCCCATGGAAGGTTATTAGTAAATTTTAAATGGGAGTTTGATGTTATTGATATATGATTTTTGAAGGGATTAAATGAGGAAAACCATGGAAGGTTGTTGCTTATAAGTTATGAAAATTTTAATGAGGAAAACCATGGAGGGTTATGTTGTTTGATTTCTTTTAAAATAGAACCTTATGAACCATAGGGTTCGGCCATGGTGTATGGCCGAACCCCATGGAGTTGTAATGGTATTTTAATGTATGTTAATTGCTTTTGGAAGGTAGAGATTAAATTGGAAAGTCTCTAATTTTGGAAGTAGAGATAAATTTGGAAACTTGCTAAAATGGAAGGTTAGCCATGGATGGCATTTTGGTAATTAAGTGAAAATAAGGTTTTCTGGACTTAGATGTTTTTGGATTTATTTTGAATCTAAACATGGGTGAATAAATGAAGGTAACTAACCATGGAAGGAATAATGGCATTATGTAATTAAGTAAATTAATGGACCATCATGGCCGAACCCCATGGGAATTTTTGGTGGGGACATAGGGATATGTTTGGCATATTAAAATGAAATATTAATTAAAGATTACACCAATGGCAATTGGTAAATAACTGTG
>JAAGOE010000351.1:0-22665 GCA_013350335.1 Chimonanthus salicifolius
GAGAGGGGACTTGAGAGAGGGAGAGAGGAATAAACTCAACAATGAAGGATGTCAAAAACTGTGTACACCTCTTGATCTCTCCTTTTATCACTTTCCTTGATCCAATATTAGAAAGTGTTTAGGATAGGCAACCCCCTCCTTTGGCCGTGCTCCCCCTTGCTATAGATTGGCCATGCCGTGTGGCCTACTGCTTGGATTAGCAATTGCCGACCTCACTTGCTCTCCTTAATTAAATCCTTCCTTAATCCCTATTTAGAAATTACTATGCGCACCATATTCCCTTCTTTAATTATCTCATGCGCATAACATAAATATTTAATATCTAAAATTCGGCCATGCATAATCTTTAATTAAATGCATCACTAAATTAATTCAAACCCATTTAATTTTTAATAAGACCAATTCCACCATTTATTGGGTCCTAATTAGGTCATGGCCCAATTCTTGATCCAAATAAAATCCAATCTAAAATTCACAATTGAAAATGGATAATTTCATAAAAATAATAATTGAAAATCCGAGGTGTTACAATGCAACCCTCTTTTTAAAATTTTCGTCCCGAAACTCGAGTGAAGTAGGGTTTCAAGCATTTACCTAAATAGCTCAGGATGAGCCTTCTTCATTTCCGATTCGAGTTCCCATGTGGCTTCCTCAATGCCATGTCGATCCCATACTATCTTGACAAATTGGATCACTAGGTTCCGTAATACCATTTGTTCTGTGTCCACCACTCGGACAAGCTTCTTGACGTATGTCACGTCGCTTTGAACCTCTATGTCTTGTACATTCAGTACGTGAGAAGGATTAGGATTATACTTTCTCAACATCGATATATGAAACACATCGTGTAAAGATGCTAGCTGTGATGGGAGTGCCAGTTGATAAGCCACGTCCCCCATCCTTCTTATGATTGTAAATGGTCCCACATATCTCGGCGACAATTTCCCTTTCTTTTCGAATCTCATGTGTCCCTTTCGTGGCAAGACTTTCAAAAACACCATGTCTCCCACTTCAAATTCAAGGAACCTCCGCTTTTGTCAGCATAGCTCTTCTGACGGCTCTGCGCAGTCAACAAATGTTGTCGTATCAATTGTATCTGCGCTGTAGTGTCTACAACCAACTCAGGTCCAATCAGTGTAGGCTCACCGACCTCTGTCCAGCACACTGGTGACCTACATGGTCTATCATATAATGCCTCAAATGGTGCCATATGGAGGCTTGCCTGGTAACTGTTGTTGTATGAGAATTCTACCAACGGCAAGTGATCCTCAAGTGTCTAACATACATGCTCTCAGCATATCCTCAAGTGTCTGTATTGTCCTCTCAAACTGTCCATCAGTCTGTGGATGAAATGTCGTACTAATCAATAAGTCCGTTCCCATGGCTGCTTGCATGCTCTGCCATACTCTGCCTGTGAATTGTCCATCTCTGTCCGACACAATAGTCTAAGGTATACCATGCAATCTAATGATATCCTTAATATACTGCCGACCCAAAGTCTCAGATGAGTCTGTCATCTTAATAGGAATGAAATGTGTAGACTTGGTCAGTCGGTCTACCACGACCCATATCACATCGTTGCCCTTTGATGACCTTGGCAACCCTGTAACAAAATCCATAGAAATATGTTCCCATTTCCATTCTGGCACTGGTAAGGGTTTGAGTAACCCTGGTGGCTTCTGATGTTCCGTCTTAACCTGCTGACAAGTTAAGCAATGTGCTCCAAATTCTGCCACATCTCTTTTGAGTCCGTGCCACCAGTAATGTCTCTTCAGGTCGTGATACATCTTAGTGCTTCCCGGATGAATAGAGAGTTTGGTTTGATGTGCCCCAACCAATAACTCTTTTCTGCAGCTCTTAGGTACATAAATCCTTCCTCGGAATAGAAGACCCTGTCCTGGTCGTAATTCCCATTCCAGTATGACTTCACCAGTAGACATCTTTGCCCAGATTTCTTCCACCTCCGGGTCTGTCCGCTGTTCCTATTCAATCTTGGTAACCATGTTGGACCGTATGATCAAATTATAGATAGTCCCATGGTTATTGAGGTAAAGTTTAAATTCTCGAATGGTATTCAGCATCTCCCATTCTATCCTGATCAAACATTCCACTGATGCATGTGATAAACGGTTGAGGGCATCTACCACTTTGTTCTCCTTGCCAGGGTGATAACGAAGTGCGAACTTATAATTGCCAGATATTCCATCCATCTGCGCTGCCTCAAGTTGAGCTCTTTCTGGTCAAAAAAATATTTCAAGCTCTTATGATCTGAAAACACTTCAAATTTCTCGCCATAAAGATAATGTCTCCAACTTTTGAGAGCAAAGACCACTGCGGCTAGTTCCAGATCGTGTAGGATAAAGACGTTCATGAATTTTCAACTGTCTTGAGCGATAAGCCACCACACAATTACTTTGACTGAGTGTACACCCCAGTCCCTCTTCTGAAGCACCGTACTGTACCTCATAACACTTGCCTCTTTCCGGTAAAATTAGGATAGGAGCAGTGGTAAGTCTCTTCTTCAGCTCTTCAAACCTTTGATTGCACAAATCTGACCATACATTTTTGACTCCTTTCTAAGTGAGTCGAGTCAATGGAGATGCAATTTTAGAGAAGTCCATGATAAATTTCCTGTAGTCACCCGCCAATCCCAAGAAACTACGGATCTCGGTTACATTCTTTGGCGCTTTCCAGTCTCTTACTGCCGCTATCTTAGCCGAGTCCACGGCTATGCCTTCTTCTGATATAACATGTCCCAAAAAGTTGACCTCAGATAGCCAAAATTCACATTTACTGGCTTTAGCATATAGTTTGTTATTCCTCAAAGTGTCCAGAACTATTCTCAGGTGCTCAGCATGTTCTTCCTGAGTCTTGGAATAAATCAAAATATCATCAATGAATACAATAACAAATTGATCCAAGTAAGGACGGAAGATCTTGTTCATTAAGTCCATGAGCACAGCCGGCGCATTAGTAAGTCCAAACGGCATGACTACAAACTCATATAGCCCATACCGCGTTCTGAAGGTTGTCGTTTCTACGTCCTCCTCCCTAACCCGGATTTGGTGATATCCGGACATCAAATCAATCTTAGAAAAATGACTGGAACCTTTAAGTTGATCAAATAAATCATCGATCCTGTGTAGAGGGTATTTATTTCTTACCGTCAGCTGGTTCAATTTTCGATAATCCATACAGGAGTGAACCATCCTTTTTCTTCACAAATAATACTGGAGCTCCCCAAGCCGATGTACTGTTCCGAATGTACCCCAGTCTAAGCAGTTCATCAATCTGCTTCTTTAACTCGGACATCTCTGCTGGTGCCATCCGGTAATGTGGTAATGACACTGGTGCAGTGCCAGGATACAGCTTGATTTCAAAATTGATCTCCCTCATGGGAGGCAAACTAGGGAGTTCCTTTGGAAAGACGTCCGCATAGTCCCTTACTATTTCCGAAAGTTCCACCACCAGTGTCTTGCTGGTTCTGATAATGTTCAACACCTAATGATTCAACCCTTTATGCAGTCTGCTTTGTTTATCAGCATGTTGTTTTCCCTCGGGCGACGACAATGTCACCCTTCGACGATAACAATCAATGTTGGCCTTAAAGCTAGCTAACCAATCCATGACGAAAATAATATCATATTCTGACATATCGAGCACAAAATAATTGAACTCAAATCTGAGTCCAGCAAGTTCAGTATTCACTGCTGTGCATATAAGTCCCAATGATGTATCTCCAATGGGGGATACAATAGTGAATGATGTGGACAGTCTTTGTACCAATGTACCAGTAGCAGTTACAAATGCAGCAGATATAAAAGAATGTGATGCTCCCGAATCAAGTAATGCAGAGGCGTAGGAACTACTGACTACTGCCATACCTTGAATCACAGAATGATCCTCTGCTGCTAGAGGTGCTAAAGTGAAAACTCGTCCAGACCCTCTAGGTGGCCGCCCCGCCTGATTGACTGTCCTGCCTCCACATGAATTAGCTGGCCTAACTGGTGGACAAGATGAGCCTCTGGAATATGAGGGTTTGTTGAGTTTGGGACACTCCCTCTTAAAATGACCAGGCTGATCACAATGAAAATAGTTGTTCACCCCTGTGGGAGCCTGAGTGACTGATGCAGATGGGGAGGGTTGATTGGGTCAAAAGCCCCCCGTTGACCCAGTGGATGGTGCGGGTCTGCTAGAGTTCGGTCGGAACCTCTTGTTGGGCTGGAATGTACCCCTCCCACTCTGAGCTCGGCGATTGTCAAACCGCGTCAACTCAGCCAATTCCTGCTCTGCTATAGTGGCCCTGCTGGCCACTTCTACTAATGTGGGTGCGTACCCTGTACCAAAGATAGGAAAGCCTGTATCTGGCGCTCCTTCTCCTCCTTAGGAAAATAATGTTACAGGAAGGTAGTTGAGAACTGCTCCCAAGTCATGGCAATCCTCTCCCTTTCCGGAATAAGCGCTCACTGCTTCTTTATCACCTCCCACCATTTACCAGCATCATCAATCTGCTGTGATGTGGCCAGTAAAATCTTGTGAGCATGACTCGTGATATTCAGTAGAGCCAGAATCTGAGAAATTTTCTTCAACCAGTTTTTTGCTCCGACAGCCCCTTCTCTTCCCTTGAAGTAAGGAGGGCGTTGTTGCTGGAAGTCCCTGACCATGCTCCTGTCATTGTTCCCGTTGGTGTTTCCATTCTCATTCATGTGTTGTTGGAGCACTGAAGTAACCACTGCTTGAACCAGATTCTGCAATTCAGGAGGTACCGTGGTATGTGTACGTTGCTTTGTTGCTCTTCCTCTTCCTGATGAGAATGTTGTTCCTCCTCATGATGAGAATGTTGTTCCATTCTCATTAATGTGTTTGATGGATTTATTTGGTTAGGGAAATTTATGAGGTCTAATTATGGAAGATTTAAAGGAAAAAGGAAACCAATGGCATTTTTGTAAATATGTATGAAAAATGGTAAGCCATGGGTTCGGCCATGGTGTATGGCCGAACCCCATGGGGTTTTGTTTATAGACTTAGAACCTTTTAATTAGGTGAGTCTTGGTGTTGAATTATCATTATATTATAAGGTAACGGGATCTCGTAAGCGGTGCGCGATCGGTGATCGAATCTTGGACGGAAACGCAAGAACACGTAACGGTTTTTGGTAGGATTCCACCTCTTTGAAACCATGGCTTATGTACTTTGTTTTTATATTATGTTTGATGAAAATATGTTACCAAGGATATGTTTTATTATATTGAATTTTATATGCTATATTTAAGTGTTTAAAATAGCATGGGCCAATTATGTTTCAAAGGATGATTTTACATGCTAAGTTTATTTATATAATGAGCATGTGTTGTATGTGGTTTCAAATGATGATTTTTCAATGCTATGTTTATGTCATAAAATAGCATGTGTTTCATTGGCATCTCATGCATGGCATGGGGTAGAGGATTTATAGCCGGATGGGTCACACTCCGTCGGGGCGTCCGAAAAACCTATGTGCAACACCTTGATGTGATTTCCATCAAGAAGATTCCAGGAGGGTCCACACTCCGTCGGGGCGTCCAAAAGACCTATGTGGTGGGTACTTTATGTACAGGTGATGGGTGGGACTCATTGCATATCTTTCATCATAGCGTGGCATGGATTATAACTGGCTTTGTTATATATGTTATATCTGGATATTTGGTACTAACCCATGAGTTAACCCTAACTGGAATTCGTACTTGGCGCGTTGTACTAACGCCCCACTTCTACCCTGTAGTTGATGATACAGGTAATCAAGAGAACAATGAACCTAGGACGGACCAGGGATAGGAGCTTGGAAGACTTACTTTACGTGTTTTGAATAAAGATACTCATGAACTTGTATTTGAATATCTGGATTTCGGAATGTAATAACTTAGATGGTTGAATTGTTTGGTTTGATGATTATGACGTACTTTGCTATCTGATTGGATTAGAACGTGGTTCTAATATAGTTATGCATTCTTGATGATTATCATTCCGCAGTTGTATGATTTCATTCTGCAAGTTGGTATTGCTATGTGTGAACCATTTTATTGGACTGAGTCCATACACAAATAGGGTTGGCCAGTTAAGGGTCGGACTTTGGATGTTCGGACTTAGCTCACGTTGTGACGTCCTGCACTCTATCACTCTACTCTGCTTTAAAAAAATATATAGACACTGAATTTACGGGAAGAAGCGAGTGAAAAAGGGCGGGGCGTTACATTAATAGTATAGCTTCATGAGTGCGAGTTCGAACCCACAATGATCAAAACAAAATATATGCAATTGAGATATTATGGTTTAAGCGATTACAATATAATGGAAATTAATCTAAATATAGAAATCAAAAGTCTAATCTTATAAATATAACTTAAGGCAGAAACTTTATAAAAATGGAAAACATATTTAAAAAATAGAAATAACATCTAAAATTAGAAATTGATAATTTCAGAGTCCAATTTGCATTGATAATCCAATTAAAAATATAAATAATATCTACAATTTAAAAAATTCTAAAAATATAAATTTCTAAATGCCACAAGTTTATTAATTTCGTAAGACTTCCAAATCTATATAAATTCTAAAATTTCTACCATTTTACAAAGAAACTTTTAAGCTTAGGTAATCGTCTAAAATTAAAGTTTCTAAAAATAGAAACTGCCAGTTTTAAATAGTAGCCTAAAATGGAAATTTCCAAAAGTATCTGTATTTCGAAAAATAGAAATAATATCTAAATTTTTTAAATTTCGAAAAATAGAAATTTCTCAATTCAACAAGTTTCTAAGTTTAGTAAGATTTCATAATCTATATAAATTCTAGAATTTCAACTATTTTGGAAAGAAAATTTAAATTTATGTAACTTTCTAAGATTATAATTTCTAAAAATAGAAACTACCAATTTTAAATTATTTCCTAAAATAGAAATTTCCAAAAGTAACAGTAATTATAAAAACACAAAATTTGAAAACAGATATTTGTTTTTTCTCCCACAACTGCGCCTAAAACTTGTTCTGCCACTAAAGATATGGTGTTTTAAATTTAAATTTGCAATCAGACGAACCATTAATAGTATAGCCTCATGAGTACGAGTTCAAACCCATTAGGAACAAAGCAAAATGTATGCAATTGAGATATTATGGTATAAGTGATTACAATATAATCGAAATTAATCCAAATATAGAAATCAAATTTCTAATCTTAGAAATATTACTTAATTAGAAACTTGCTAAAAATGGAAAGCAAATTTAAAAAATAGAAATAACATATAAAATTAGAAATTGATAATTTTGGAGTCCAATTTGCATGTAAATCCAATAAAAAATATAAATAATATCTACATTTAAAAAAATTCTAAAAAAAAAAAATTTCCAAATGCTATAAGTTTATAAATTTAGTAACACTTCCAAATCTATATAAATTCTAGAATTTCTACAATTTTAGAAAGAAACTTTTAAACTTAAGCAACCTTCTATTATTAAAGTTTATAAAAATAGAAACTGCTAATTTTAAATAGTAGGCTAAAATGGAAATTTCGAAAAGTATCAGCATTTTGAAAAATAGAAATAATATCTAAATTTTTAAATTTTCTAAAAATAGAAATTTCTCAATTAAACAAGTTTCTAAATTTAGTAAGATTTCATAATCTATATAAATTCTAGAATTTCTACTATTTTGAAAAGAAAATTTTAAATTTAGGTTACTTTCTAAGACTATAATTTCTCAAAATAGAAACTGACAATTTTAAATAGTAGCCTAAAATGTAAATTTCAAAAAGTATCAGTATTTCAAAAAATAGAAATAATATCTAAATTTTTAAAATATCTAAAAAATGAAATTTCTCAATTCAGTAGGATTTCATAATCTATATAAATACTAGAATTTCTACTATTTTGAAAAGAAAATTTTAAATTTATCTATCTTTTTAAGATTATAATTTCTAAAAATAGAAAGTATTAATTTTAAATAGTTTTCTAAAATAGAAATTTCCAAAAGTAACGGTATTTCTAAAAACACAAAATTTAAAAACAAATATTTGTTTTTACTCCGACAACGGCGCCTAAAACATGTTCTGCCAATAAACATATGGTGTAGTAAATTTATGTTTATAATCAAACGAACCATTAATAGTATAGCTTCATGAGTGCGAGTTCGAACCCTCTATGAACAAAACAAAATATATGCAATTGAGATATTATGGTTTAAGCGATTACAATATAATGGAAATTAATCTAAATATAGAAATCAAAACTCTAATCTTAAAAATATAACTTAAGGCAGAAACTTTATAAAAATGGAAAACAAATTAAAAAAATAGAAATAACATCTAAAATTAGAAATTGATAATTTCAGAGTCTAATTTGCATTGATAATCCAATTAAAAATATAAGTAATATCTACAATTTAAAAAATTCTAAAAATATAAATTTCTAAATGTCACAAGTTTATTAATTTCGTTAGACTTCCAAATCTATATAAATTCTAAAATTTCTACCATCTTAGAAAGAAACTTTTAAGCTTAGGTAACCGTCTAAAATTAAAGTTTCTAAAAATAGAAACTGCCAGTTTTAAATAGTAGCCTAAAATGGAAATTTCCAAAAGTATCTGTATTTCGACAAATAAAAATAATATCTAAATTTTTTAAATTTCAAAAAATAGAAATTTCTCAATTCAACAAGTTTCTAAGTTTAGTAAGATTTCATAATCTATATAAATTCTAGAATTTCAACTATTTTGGAAAGAAAATTTAAATTTATGTAGCTTTCTAAGATTATAATTTCTAAAAATAGAAGCTACCAATTTTAAATTATTTCCTAAAATAGAAATTTCCGAAAGTAACAGTAATTATAAAAACGCAAAATTTGAAAACAGATAGTTGTTTTTTCTCCCACAACTGCACCTAAAACTTGTTCTGCCACTAAAGATATGGTGTTTTAAATTTATATTTGCAATCAGACGAACCATTAATACTATGGCCTCAGGAGTGCGAGTTCGAACCCATTACGAACAAAGCAAAATGTGTGCAATTGAGATATTATGGTATAAGTGATTACAATATAATCGAAATTAATCCAAATATAGAAATCAAATTTCTAATCTTAGAAATATTACTTAATTAGAAACTTGCTAAAAATGGAAAGCAAATTTAAAAAATAGAAATAACATCTAAAATTAGAAATTGATAATTTTGGAGTCCAATTTGCATTGTAAATCCAATAAAAAATATAAATAATATCTACATTTAAAAAAATTCTAAAAAAATAAATTTCCAAATGCTATAAGTTTATAAATTTAGTAACACTTCCAAATCTATATAAATTCTAGAATTTCTACAATTTTAGAAAGAAACTTTGAAACTTAAGCAGCCTTCTAAAATGAAAGTTTATAAAAATAGAAACTGCTAATTTTAAATAGTAGGCTAAAATGGAAATTTCGAAAAGTATCAGCATTTCGAAAAATAGAAATAATATCTAAATTTTTAAATTTTCTAAAAATAGAAATTTCTCAATTAAACAAGTTTCTAAATTTAGTAAGATTGCATAATCTATATAAATTCTAGAATTTCTACTATTTTGAAAAGAAAATTTTAAATTTAGGAAACTTTCTAAGACTATAATTTCTTAAAATAGAAACTGACAATTTTAAATAGTAGCATAAAATGTAAATTTCCAAAAGTATCAGTATTTCGAAAAATAGAAATAATATCTAAATTTTTAAAATATCTAAAAAATGAAATTTCTCAATTCAGTAGGATTTCATAATCTATATAAATACTAGAATTTCTACTATTTTGAAAAGAAAATTTTAAATTTATCTATCTTTTTAAGATTATAATTTCTAAAAATAGAAAGTATTAATTTTAAATAGTTTTCTAAAATAGAAATTTCCAAAAGTAACGGTATTTCTAAAAACACAAAATTTAAAAACAAATATTTGTTTTTACTCCGACAACGGCGCCTAAAACATGCTCTGCCAATAAACATATGGTGTTTTAAATTTATATTTATAATCAGACGAACCATTAATAGTGTAGCTTCATGAGTGCGAGTTCGAACCCACTATGAACGGAACAAAATATATGCAATTGAGATATTATGGTTTAAGCTATTACAATATAATGGAAATTAATCTAAATATAGAAATCAAAACTCTAATCTTCAAAATATAACTTAAGGCAGAAACTTTATAAAAATGGAAAACAAATTTAAAAAATAGAAATAACATCTAAAATTAGAAATTGATAATTTCAGAGTCTAATTTGCATTGATAATCCAATTAAAAATATAAATAATATCTACAATTTAAAAAATTCTAAAAATATAAATTTCTAAATGCCACAAGTCTATTAATTTCGTTAGACTTCCAAATCTATATAAATTCTAAAATTTCTACCATCTTAGAAAGAAACTTTTAAGCTTAGGTAATCGTCTAAAATTAAAGTTTCTAAAAATAGAAACTGCCAGTTTTAAATAGTAGCCTAAAATGGAAATTTCCAAAAGTATCTGTATTTCGACAAATAAAAATAATATCTAAATTTTTTAAATTTCAAAAAATAGAAATTTCTCAATTCAACAAGTTTCTAAGTTTAGTAAGATTTCATAATCTATATAAATTCTAGAATTTCAACTACTTTGGAAAGAAAATTTAAATTTATGTAACTTTCTAAGATTATAATTTCTAAAAATAGAAACTACCAATTTTAAATTGTTTCCTAAAATAGAAATTTTCAAAAGTAACAGTAATTATAAAAACACAAAATTTGAAAACAGATATTAGTTTTTTTCTCCCACAACTGCGCCTAAAACTTGTTCTGCCACTAAAGATATGGTGTTTTAAATTTATATTTGCAATCAGACGAACCATTAATACTATGGCCTCAGGAGTGCGAGTTCGAACCCATTAGGATCAAAGCAAAATGTGTGCAATTGAGATATTATGGTATAAGTGATTACAATATAATCGAAATTAATCCAAATATAGAAATCAAATTTCTAATCTTAGAAATATTACTTAATTAGAAACTTGCTAAAAATGGAAAGCAAATTTAAAAAATAGAAATAACATCTAAAATTAGAAATTGATAATTTTGGAGTCCAATTTGCATTGTAAATCCAATAAAAAATATAAATAATATCTACATTTAAAAAAATTCTAAAAAAATAAATTTCCAAATGCTATAAGTTTATAAATTTAGTAACACTTCCAAATCTATATAAATTCTAGAATTTCTACAATTTTAGAAAGAAACTTTGAAACTTAAGCAGCCTTCTAAAATGAAAGTTTATAAAAATAGAAACTGCTAATTTTAAATAGTAGGCTAAAATGAAAATTTCGAAAAGTATCAGCATTTCGAAAAATAGAAATAATATCTAAATTTTTGAATTTTCTAAAAATAGAAATTTCTCAATTAAACAAGTTTCTAAATTTAGTAAGATTTCATAATCTATATAAATTCTAGAATTTCTACTATTTTGAAAAGAAAATTTTAAATTTAGGTAACTTTCTAAGACTATAATTTCTCAAAATAGAAACTGACAATTTTAAATAGTAGCCTAAAATGTAAATTTCCAAAAGTATCAGTATTTCGAAAAATAGAAATAATATCTAAATTTTTAAAATATCTAAAAAATGAAATTTCTCAATTCAGTAGGATTTCATAATCTATATAAATACTAGAATTTCTACTATTTTGAAAAGAAAATTTTAAATTTATCTATCTTTTTAAGATTATAATTTCTAAAAATAGAAAGTATTAATTTTAAATAGTTTTCTAAAATAGAAATTTCCAAAAGTAACGGTATTTCTAAAAACACAAAGTTTAAAAACAAATATTTGTTTTTACTCCGACAACGGCGCCTAAAACATGCTCTGCCAATAAACATATGGTGTTTTAAATTTATATTTATAATCAGACGAACCATTAATAGTGTAGCTTCATGAGTGCGTGTTCGAACCCACTGTGAACGGAACAAAATATATGCAATTGAGATATTATGGTTTAAGCGATTACAATATAATGGAAATTAATCTAAATATAGAAATCAAAACTCTAATCTTCAAAATATAACTTAAGGCAGAAACTTTATAAAAATGGAAAACAAATTAAAAAAATAGAAATAACATCTAAAATTAGAAATTGATAATTTCAGAGTCTAATTTGCATTGATAATCCAATTAAAAATATAAATAATATCTACAATTTAAAAAATTCTAAAAATATAAATTTCTAAATGTCACAAGTTTATTAATTTCGTTAGACTTCCAAATCTATATAAATTCTAAAATTTCTACCATCTTAGAAAGAAACTTTTAAGCTTAGGTAACCGTCTAAAATTAAAGTTTCTAAAAATAGAAACTGCCAGTTTTAAATAGTAGCCTAAAATGGAAATTTCCAAAAGTATCTGTATTTCGACAAATAAAAATAATATCTAAATTTTTTAAATTTCAAAAAATAGAAATTTCTCAATTCAACAAGTTTCTAAGTTTAGTAAGATTTCATAATCTATATAAATTCTAGAATTTCAACTATTTTGGAAAGAAAATTTAAATTTATGTAGCTTTCTAAGATTATAATTTCTAAAAATAGAAGCTACCAATTTTAAATTATTTCCTAAAATAGAAATTTCCGAAAGTAACAGTAATTATAAAAACGCAAAATTTGAAAACAGATAGTTGTTTTTTCTCCCACAACTGCACCTAAAACTTGTTCTGCCACTAAAGATATGGTGTTTTAAATTTATATTTGCAATCAGACGAACCATTAATAGTATGGCCTCAGGAGTGCGAGTTCGAACCCATTAGGAACAAAGCAAAATATATGCAATTGAGATATTATGGTATAAGTGATTACAATATAATCGAAATTAATCCAAATATAGAAATCAAATTTCTAATCTTAGAAATATTACTTAATTAGAAACTTGCTAAAAATGGAAAGCAAATTTAAAAAATAGAAATAACATCTAAAATTAGAAATTGATAATTTTGGAGTCCAATTTGCATTGTAAATCCAATAAAAAATATAAATAATATCTACATTTAAAAAAATTCTAAAAAAATAAATTTCCAAATGCTATAAGTTTATAAATTTAGTAACACTTCCAAATCTATATAAATTCTAGAATTTCTACAATTTTAGAAAGAAACTTTTAAACTTAAGCAACCTTCTAAAATGAAAGTTTATAAAAATAGAAACTGCTAATTTTAAATAGTAGGCTAAAATGAAAATTTTGAAAAGTATCAGCATTTCGAAAAATAGAAATAATATCTAAATTTTTAAATTTTCTAAAAATAGAAATTTCTCAATTAAACAAGTTTCTAAATTTAGTAAGATTTCATAATCTATATAAATTCTAGAATTTCTACTATTTTGAAAAGAAAATTTTAAATTTAGGTAACTTTCTAAGACTATAATTTCTCAAAATAGAAACTGACAATTTTAAATAGTAGCCTAAAATGTAAATTTCCAAAAGTATCAGTATTTTGAAAAATAGAAATAATATCTAAATTTTTAAAATATCTAAAAAATGAAATTTCTCAATTCAGTAGGATTTCATAATCTATATAAATACTAGAATTTCTACTATTTTGAAAAGAAAATTTTAAATTTATCTATCTTTTTAAGATTATAATTTCTAAAAATAGAAAGTATTAATTTTAAATAGTTTTCTAAAATAGAAATTTCCAAAAGTAACGGTATTTCTAAAAACACAAAGTTTAAAAACAAATATTTATTTTTACTCCGACAACGGCGCCTAAAACATGTTCTGCCAATAAACATATGGTGTTTTAAATTTATATTTATAATCAGACTAACCATTAATATTGTAGCTTCATGAGTGCGAGTTCGAACCCACTGTGAACGGAACAAAATATATGCAATTGAGATATTATGGTTTAAGCGATTGCAATATAATGGAAATTAATCTAAATATAGACATCAAAACTCTAATCTTCAAAATATAACTTAAGGCAGAAACTTTATAAAAATGGAAAACAAATTAAAAAAATAGAAATAACATCTAAAATTAGAAATTGATAATTTCAGAGTCTAATTTGCATTGATAATCCAATTAAAAATATAAATAATATCTACAATTTAAAAAATTCTAAAAATATAAATTTCTAAATGCCACAAGTTTATTAATTTCGTTAGACTTCCAAATCTATATAAATTCTAAAATTTCTACCATCTTAGAAAGAAACTTTTAAGCTTAGGTAACCGTCTAAAATTAAAGTTTCTAAAAATAGAAACTGCCAGTTTTAAATAGTAGCCTAAAATGGAAATTTCCAAAAGTATCTGTATTTCGACAAATAAAAATAATATCTAAATTTTTTAAATTTCAAAAAATAGAAATTTCTCAATTCAACAAGTTTCTAAGTTTAGTAAGATTTCATAATCTATATAAATTCTAGAATTTCAACTATTTTGGAAAGAAAATTTAAATTTATGTAACTTTCTAAGATTATAATTTCTAAAAATAGAAGCTACCAATTTTAAATTATTTCCTAAAATAGAAATTTCCGAAAGTAACAGTAATTATAAAAACGCAAAATTTGAAAACAGATAGTTGTTTTTTCTCCCACAACTGCACCTAAAACTTGTTCTGCCACTAAAGATATGGTGTTTTAAATTTATATTTGCAATCAGACGAACCATGAATAGTATGGCCTCAGGAGTGCGAGTTCGAACCCATTAGGAACAAAGCAAAATATATGCAATTGAGATATTATGGTATAAGTGATTACAATATAATCGAAATTAATCCAAATATAGAAATCAAATTTCTAATCTTAGAAATATTACTTAATTAGAAACTTGCTAAAAATGGAAAGCAAATTTAAAAAATAGAAATAACATCTAAAATTAGAAATTGATAATTTTGGAGTCCAATTTGCATTGTAAATCCAATAAAAAATATAAATAATATCTACATTTAAAAAAATTCTAAAAAAATAAATTTCTAAATGCTATAAGTTTATAAATTTAGTATCACTTCCAAATCTATATAAATTCTAGAATTTCTACAATTTTAGAAAGAAACTTTTAAACTTAAGCAACCTTCTAAAATTAAAGTTTATAAAAATAGAAACTGCTAATTTTAAATAGTAGGCTAAAATGAAAATTTCGAAAAGTATCAGCATTTCGAAAAATAGAAATAATATCTAAATTTTTAAATTTTCTAAAAATAGAAATTTCTCAATTAAACAAGTTTCTAAATTTAGTAAGATTTCATAATCTATATAAATTCTAGAATTTCTACTATTTTGAAAAGAAAATTTTAAATTTAGGTAACTTTCTAAGACTATAATTTCTCAAAATAGAAACTGACAATTTTAAATAGTAGCCTAAAATGTAAATTTCCAAAAGTATCAGTATTTCGAAAAATAGAAATAATATCTAAATTTTTAAAATATCTAAAAAATGAAATTTCTCAATTCAGTAGGATTTCATAATCTATATAAATACTAGAATTTCTACTATTTTGAAAAGAAAATTTTAAATTTATCTATCTTTTTAAGATTATAATTTCTAAAAATAGAAAGTATTAATTTTAAATAGTTTTCTAAAATAGAAATTTCCAAAAGTAACGGTATTTCTAAAAACACAAAGTTTAAAAACAAATATTTATTTTTACTCCGACAACGGCGCCTAAAACATGTTCTGCCAATAAACATATGGTGTTTTAAATTTATATTTATAATCAGACTAACCATTAATAGTGTAGCTTCATGAGTGCGAGTTCAAACCCACTGTGAACGGAACAACATATATGCAATTGAGATATTATGGTTTAAGCGATTACAATATAATGGAAATTAATCTAAATATAGAAATCAAAACTCTAATCTTCAAAATATAACTTAAGGCAGAAACTTTATAAAAATGGAAAACAAATTAAAAAAATAGAAATAACATCTAAAATTAGAAATTGATAATTTCAGAGTCTAATTTGCATTGATAATCCAATTAAAAATATAAATAATATCTACAATTTAAAAAATTCTAAAAATATAAATTTCTAAATGCCACAAGTTTATTAATTTCGTTAGACTTCCAAATCTATATAAATTCTAAAATTTCTACCATCTTAGAAAGAAACTTTTAAGCTTAGGTAACCGTCTAAAATTAAAGTTTCTAAAAATAGAAACTGCCAGTTTTAAATAGTAGCCTAAAATGGAAATTTCCAAAAGTATCTGTATTTCGACAAATAAAAATAATATCTAAATTTTTTAAATTTCAAAAAATAGAAATTTCTCAATTCAACAAGTTTCTAAGTTTAGTAAGATTTCATAATCTATATAAATTCTAGAATTTCAACTATTTTGGAAAGAAAATTTAAATTTATGTAACTTTCTAAGATTATAATTTCTAAAAATAGAAGCTACCAATTTTAAATTATTTCCTAAAATAGAAATTTCCAAAAGTAACAGTAATTATAAAAACACAAAATTTGAAAACAGATATTTGTTTTTTCTCCCACAACTGCGCCTAAAACTTGTTCTGCCACTAAAGATATGGTGTTTTAAATTTATATTTGCAATCAGACGAACCAATAATAGTATGGCCTCAGGAGTGCGAGTTCGAACCCATTAGGAACAAAGCAAAATGTATGCAATTGAGATATTGTGGTATAAGTGATTACAATATAATCGAAATTAATCCAAATATAGAAATCAAATTTCTAATCTTAGAAATACTCTTAATTAGAAACTTGCTAAAAATGGAAAGCAAATTTAAAAAATAGAAATAACATCTAAAATTAGAAATTGATAATTTTGGAGTCCAATTTGCATTGTAAATCCAATAAAAAATATAAATAATATCTACATTTAAAAAAATTCTAAAAAAATAAATTTCTAAATGCTATAAGTTTATAAATTTAGTATCACTTCCAAATCTATATAAATTCTAGAATTTCTACAATTTTAGAAAGAAACTTTTAAACTTAAGCAACCTTCTATTATTAAAGTTTATAAAAATAGAAACTGCTAATTTTAAATAGTAGGCTAAAATGGAAATTTCGAAAAGTATCAGCATTTCGAAAAATAGAAATAATATCTAAATTTTTAAATTTTCTAAAAATAGAAATTTCTCAATTAAACAAGTTTCTAAATTTAGTAAGATTTCATAATCTATATAAATTGTAGAATTTCTACTATTTTGAAAAGAAAATTTTAAATTTATGTAACTTTCTAAGACTATAATTTCTCAAAATAGAAACTGACAATTTTAAATAGTAGCCTAAAATGTAAATTTCCAAAAGTATCAGTATTTCGAAAAATAGAAATAATATCTAAATTTTTAAAATATCTAAAAAATGAAATTTCTCAATTCAGTAGGATTTCATAATCTATATAAATACTAGAATTTCTACTATTTTGAAAAGAAAATTTTAAATTTATCTATCTTTTTAAGATTATAATTTCTAAAAATAGAAACTATCAATTTTAAATAGTTGCCTAAAATAGAAATTTCCAACAGTAACAGTATTTCTAAAACACAAGGTTTAAAAAACAAATATTTCTTTTTTCTCCGATAACGGCTCCTAAAACTTGTTGTGCCAATAAACATATGGTGTTTGAAATTTATATTTGCAATAAGACGAACCATTAATAGTATAGCTTCATGAGTGCGAGTTCGAACCCACCATGAACAAAACAAATATATGCAATTGAGATATTATGGTTTAATCGATTACAATATAATGGAAATTAATCTAAATATAGAAATCAAAACTCTAATCTTATAAATATAACTTAAGGTAGGAACTTTATAAAAATGGAAACCAAATTTAAAAAAAAAGAAATAACATCTAAAATAAGAAATTGATAATTTCGGAGTCCAATTTGCACCTAAAATTCAATTAAAAATATAAATAATATCTACATTTAAAAAATTATAAAAATATAAATTTCTAAATGCCACAACTTTATAAATTTAGTAAGACTGACAAATAAATATAAATTCTAGAATTTCTACTATTTTAGAAAGAAACTTTTAAACTTAGGCAGCTTTCTAAAATTAAAGTTTATAAAATAGAAATTGCCAATTTTAAATAGTAGGCTAAAATGGAAGTTTCATAAAGTATCAGTATTTCAAAAAATAGAAATAATATCTAAATTTTTAAAATTTCTAAAAATAGAAATCTCTCAATTAAAGAAGTTTATAAATTTAGTAAGATTTTATAATCTATATAAATTCTAGAATTTCTACTATTTGAAAAGAAAATATTATATTTAGGTAACCGTCTAAAATTAAAGTTTTAAAAATAAAAACTGCCAATTTTAAATAGTAGCCCAAAATGGAATTTGCAAAAGTATCAGTAATTCAAAAAATAGACATAATATCTAACTTTTTAAAATTTCTAAAAATAGGAATTTCTGAATTCAAAACTTTCTAAATTTAATAAGATTTCATAATCTATATATATTCTAGAATTTATACTATTTTGAAAAGAAAATTTTAAATTTAGGTAACTTTCTAATATTATAATTTTCAAAAATAGAACCTTTCAATTTTAAATAGTTGCCTAAAATAGAAATTTTAAAAAGTAACAATAATTCTAAAAACAAAAAATTTAAAAATAAATATTTGTTTTATCTCCTACAACGGCGCCTAAAACTTGTTGTGCCACTAAAGATATGGTGTTTAAAATTTATATTTACAATCAGACGAACCATTAATAGTATAGCCTCAGGAGTGTGAGTTTGAACCCACTAGTAACAAAGCAAAATATATGCAATTGAGATATTATGGTATAAGTGATTACAATATAATGGAAATTAATGTAAATATAGAAATCCAAAACTCTAATCTTATAAATATAACTTAAGGTAGGAACTTTATAAAAATAGAAAACAAATTTAAAAAATAGAAATAACATCTAAAATTAGAAATTTATAATTTCGGAGTCCAATTTGTACTTAAAATCCAATTAAAAATATAGATAATATATATAATTAAAAAAATTATAAAAAATATAAATTTCTAAATGCCACAACTTTATAAATTTAGTAAGACTTAAAATATATATATAAATTCTAGAATTTCTACTATTTTAGAAATAAACTTTTAAACTGTAATACCCCGGATTTTCAGATTATTAGTTTATATGAAAATTGTCCATTTTAAATTGTGAATTTTAGAATTGGATCTTATATGGATAAGGAATTGGGCCATGACCCAATTAGGACCCAATTAAATTGTGACATTGGTTTTATCAAAAATTTAATAAAAGATTGCCTTGGCCGAATTTTGAATGTGAAATCCATAGATTATGCGCATGAGAGATATGTGGGATTTTAAATCCACAATGATATGCTAGAATATTTAAAAAGGGATGAGATATCTATGAAATAATTAAAAGATTAAGCATGGCCGAATTTTGGATATTTATATCTATATTATGCGCATGGATTAGTAGCCAAGGAAACTATCTAATTTAAATAGAGATAGAATTAAGGGAAGGTTCTTAAATAAACAAGGGAGGTCAGTATGGCCATCTATAGCAAGGGGGGCGCACGGCCTTAGGGGTTACCTATCTTAAACACCTTCTAATTATGGGATCAAGGAAGATTATAAAGAGGAGAGGTAGCAAGGGGTGCACGGTTTACAACCCCCTTAGCCGAATTTTACATCTCTCTCTCTCTCCCAAGTTCTCTCTCACGACAAAGAACAAGGAGAAGAAAGAAGGCAGCCAACAAGAGGTGTTCTTGGTTGGAGGAAAATTAAGAAGAAGGAAGAAAGATTAGAAGAACAAGGAATTGAAAAGAGGTTAGTATCTAATTGATTAAATAATTTTATTTTATGAAACAAAAGAACCATAGGGTTCGGCCATGGTGGCGGGCCGAACCCCATGGAGAAAGATTGGAGATGATTTGATGGGTTGAATGGAAAAAAAAGAACCATAGGGTTCGGCCATAGTGCGTGGCCGAACATTATACCCCGGTTTACCAATTTATTATTTTATATGAAAGTTATCCAATTTAATTGATGAATATGAGATATGGATCTTAATCCAAAATTATGCATGGCCGAATTACAAAATCTATGTTTATGCTCATGTGATAATTTTAAATAGGGTATGCAAATAATCTTAAACTAATTAAAAAGGAGGGTACATGGCATTGCTATATGTATTTTAGCATTGGCCGATTGGAAGGTCTTAAATTAAGAAAGGGAAAGTCGACTATGGCTAATTAAAGAGGGAAAGTTGGCCATGGTTAAATAAGGAAGGTTTGACATATGTTCAGATTTTGGTTATAAATTTCTACTCCAATGTCCGATTGCTTTGATTCTTTTTGCGTTGGAAAGAAGATTCAAGGGCTACAACTTGTAGTTTACCACTTTTTCTGATTCGGAAGTTAACAAGGTCAAAACTGAGCTACTATAATATGGTATATGTGTAAAAACGGGGAACACAAGGGGCGCACGGCTAAGGGTTGCTTATCTTAAGAACTTTCTAATGTGGGATTAAGAAAGGCTATAAAAGGAGAAATCAAGAGGGATACACGGTTTTGACATCCTTCATTGTTGAGTTTATTCCTCTCTCTCCCTCTCTGAATTCATCATTCTCTTCCACACGGCAAGAGCAAGGAGAAAGGAGAAGAAGATTGGAAGAGAAAGATCAGGCAAGGAGAGAACAAGAAATCAATCGGGAAGAAGGTTAGAACCTAATGGTATAGTTTTATTTTTGAAACAAAAAGAACCATAGGGTTCGGACATGGTGTTGGCAGAATCCCATGGAGGGAGATTGGAGATGATTTAATGGTTTAAATGGAGAGAAAGAACCATAGGGTTTGGCCATAGTGCATGGCCGAACCCCATGGAAAGATTTTATTTAATTGATGGGTTTTAAGATTGAAAACCATCGCGAGTTTGATTTATTCTTGGGTTTATGATCTTAGATTTTAAATCATAAAAACCTTTGATGGTGGTCGGTTTTAGATCAAGAAATCAATGAAAGAATATGGATTGTTTTATGGCTAATTGTTAGATCCATACTAATGAAAAGAAGGGGGTGAGGTTCGGCCATCGTGTATGGCCGAACCCCACCAAATATTTAATGAATTGGTGGTTGAGTTTAATGGATCTAAACCATTGAGAAGGTCTGAACCATAGGGTTCGGCCATGGTGCTTGGCCGAACCCCATGGGGTTGTTTTTGGAATGGGGATTAATGTGGAAAGGTTCCAAATATGGAAATTGTTGCTGAAATTAGAAAGCTTCTAATTTTAGAAAGAAGGTTGCTAAATTTAGAAAGCTTCCATGTATGGAAGGGGTGGCTAAATTGGAAAACATCATTATGGAAAGTGTTGCTAAATTGGAAAGCATCCAAGTATGGAAAATGGTTGCTAAATTTGGAAAGCAATCTAAATATGGAAGGAAGGTTATTATTTTTGGAAACCTTCTATTTTTGGAAGGTGTTTCCAATTATGGAAGGTGTTGGTTAATTAAGGAAATAATCTATTTATGGAAGGAGGTTGTTAAATTAGTAAGTTTAATTATGGAAACCTTTAACAATAGAAGGTGGAGTCTAATTAAGGAAACCTTCCATTTATGGAAAGTTGGAATTTTAATTTGGAAACTATATACCATAGGGTCGGCCAAGGGTATGGCCGAACCCCATGGTCCAAATTAAGGGATCAAATGACATTTTAAATTATGGTTAAGGGATGATTGATGAATTGAATTTATGAACCTATATGAGTTATGTGTTGTATATTTTTAGGATACAAACATGTGTTATGAATTATGGTGAAAGAAAGGGTAAAAATGTAATTACACGCCAAAGTGGAAAACGATGGGTTTGGCCATGGTGTATGGCCGAACCCATGAGTTGTGTTGATGGACTTATTTGATCAAAGAATTAATACAAGGTCTAAATATGGTAAATTTAAATGAAAGAGGGAACAATGGCATGATGGTAATTTTGAACAAAAAGGGTGATGCTCGGCCATGGGTATGGCCGAACCCACAAGTTTGGTTAATGGACTATAAATATGGTAAATCAAGTGGGACTTGGTTTTAATTATTATTATATTATAAGGTAACGGGATCTCGCAAGTGGTGAGCGATCAGTAATCGAATCTTGGACTAAAGACGCAAGGACACGTAGCGGTTTGGTAGGATTCCACCTCTTTGAAACCATGGGTTTATGTACATTGTCTTTATCTTATTTTGATGATTTATATTGCAAAGGATATGTTTCAAATGGTGATTTTATATGCTATGTTATTTGATAAAATAGCATGTGTTTCAAATATGAGCTTTTAAATGCTATGATTTTGTATAATTGCATAGCATGTGGACATTTGCATCTCATGCATGGCATGGGAGGGATGAACGGTAACCGAGGACCACAATCCGTCGAGGTGTCTGTAAAGCACTAGTGGGGGATACCTTGATGAGGAGAATTCCATCAAGAGGATACTATGTAGCCGGAGATCACCACTCTGTCGGGGCGTCCGTAAAAGAATCGTGGGGGATACCTTGATGAGGAGCTTTCCATCAAGAGTATTATGTGTGAAAATGTAGCCGGAGGGTCCACACTCCGTCGGGGCGTCCGAAAGACCTATGTGGAGGGGTACATTTTATGTACATGTGATGGGTGGGACTCATTGCATATGATAGCATGGCATGGCATTGAGTCGGCATG